>CAXITT010000314.1:313098-340520 GCA_964033795.1 Lymnaea stagnalis | reverse complement strand
AGGGGTTAATTGATGCAGGATGTGTTGATAAGTTGCTGTCCAGGGGTTAATTGACAAACTATGTGTTGATAAGTTGCTGTCCAGGGGTTAATTGACAAACTATGTGTTGATAAGTTGCTGTCCAGGGGTTAATTGATGCAGGATGTGTTGATAAGTTGCTGACCAGGGATTAATTGACGCAGGATGTGTTGATAAGTTGCTATCCAGGGGTTAATTGACAAAGGATGTGTTGATAAGAAGCTGGCCTGGGTTTAATTGACGCAGGTTGTGTTGATAAGTTGCTGTCCAGGGGTTAATTGACACAGGATGTTTAGACCAGTACCTGACCAGGGGTTAATTAACACAGGATGTGCTTATAAGTAGCTGACCATGGGTTAATTGACAAAGGATCTGTTGATAAGTAGCTGACCATGGGTTAGTTGACAAAGGATCTGTTGATAATTAGCTGTCCAGGGGTTAATTGATGCAGCATGTGTTGACCAGTAGCTGACCAGGGATTAATTGACACAGGATGTGTTGACCAGTACCTTACCAGGGGTTAATTAACACAGGATGTGTTGATAAGTAGCTGTCCAGGGGTTAATGGACAAAGGATTAGTTGATAAGTAGCTGTCCAGGGGTTAATTGATGCAGTATGTGTTGATAAGTTGCTGTCCAGGGGTTAATTGACAAACTATGTGTTGATAAGTTGCTGTCCAGGGGTTAATTGATGCAGGATGTGTTGATAAGTTGCTGACCAGGGATTAATTGACGCAGGATGTGTTGATAAGTTGCTATCCAGGGGTTAATTGACAAAGGATGTGTTGATAAGAAGCTGGCCTGGGTTTAATTGACGCAGGTTGTGTTGATAAGTTGCTGTCCAGGGGTTAATTGACACAGGATGTTTAGACCAGTACCTGACCAGGGGTTAATTAACACAGGATGTGCTTATAAGTAGCTGACCATGGGTTAATTGACAAAGGATCTGTTGATAAGTAGCTGACCATGGGTTAGTTGACAAAGGATCTGTTGATAATTAGCTGTCCAGGGGTTAATTGATGCAGCATGTGTTGACCAGTAGCTGACCAGGGATTAATTGACACAGGATGTGTTGACCAGTACCTTACCAGGGGTTAATTAACACAGGATGTGTTGATAAGTAGCTGTCCAGGGGTTAATGGACAAAGGATTAGTTGATAAGTAGTTGTCCAGGGGTTAATTGATGCAGGATGTGTTGACCAGTAGCTGACCAGGGATCAATTGACACAGGATGTGTTGACCAGTAGCTGACCAGGGGTTATTGACACATATTTTACTTGTGATTGTTGACTAGGATCGGTTAACAAACATAGATCAAGGACCAGTAGCTTATCGAGACGTTGACCAGTTGATGACCTATAGGTTATTTACTAGCAGATGACCTGGATATTGTCAACCAGTAGATGACCAAAAGTTTGAGGAATCATATGGTGATGGGAGCTAGAGGGTTAATTCATGAATTATAGGAAGTATATTGACATATGCATACAATCTGAGTGCTAATTATGCTGAACAGCTCTACTTTTATTTACATAATGGATAAAGTATGTCCACTAACCTTACTCAAAATATGGTAACATAAGCACTGAGCTTAAAATGACCAAGTCTTTTGGTATCCAACGATATGGTAACATAAGCACTGAGCTTAAAATGACCAAGTCTTTTGGTATCCAACGACATGGTAACATAAGCACTGAGCTTAAAATTACCAAGTCTTTTGGTATTTAACAATATGATAACATAAGCACTGAGCTTAAAATGACCAAGTCTTTTGGTATCCAACGACATGGTAACATAAGCACTGAGCTTAAAATTACCAAGTCTTTTGGTATTTAACAATATGATAACATAAGCACTGAGCTTAAAATGACCAAGTCTTTTGGTATCCAACGATATGGTAGCATAAGCACTGAGCTTAAAATGACCAAGTCTTTTGGTATTCAACAATATGATAACATAAGCACTGAGCTTAAAATGACCAAGTCTTTTGGTATCCAAACAGTCAAACAAAACCATGAACTGCATCACAAACTGTTTTCTATTTAATACTGTATGACATATGATGTAGACTTTTGGGGCCATGTTTAATTGCAGATGATAAATATTGTGATTAATCTTTTGGTTACCTCATGTTTACAGTGATGTGGTCTATGAAGGGGATTTCAAGATTGGTGAACATGACAGTAAGTTGAATTATTGAATTTTTTCTGGTTTCAGTTGTGCATTTTTTCTCATTATTTTAATAGGTATAACTTCTTTAAAAATTGCCTTTGTATCACAACTGAGACATAAATGAGAACTATCCATGTTTATGAAATCCTTTGTGCATGTCATTCCTAAAATTTCATTATATTACTTTAACATACAGGTCATTCCTTACATTTCATCATAGTACTTTATTATACAGGTCATTCCTTATATTCATCACAGTACTTTATCATACAGGTCATTCCTTATATTCATCATAGTACTTTATCATACAGGTCATTCCTTACATGTCATCACAGTACTTTATCATACAGGTCATTCCTTATATTCATCACAGTACTTTATCATACAGGTCATTCCTTATATTCATCATAGTACTTTATCATACAGGTCATTCCTTACATTCACCACAGTACTTTATCATACAGGTCATTCCTTATATTCATCACAGTACTTTATCATACAGGTCATTCCTTATATGTCATCACATTACTTTATCATACAGGTCATTCCTTATATTCATCGCAGTACTTTATCATACAGGTCATTCCTTACATTCACCACAGTGCTTTATCATACAGGTCATTCCTTATATTCATCACAGTACTTTATCATACAGGTCATTCCTTATATTCATCACAGTACTTTATCATACAGGTCATTCCTTATATTCATCACAGTACTTTATCATACAGGTCATTCCTTATATTCATCACAGTACTTTATCATACAGGTCATTCCTTACATTCACCACAGTGCTTTATCATACAGGTCATTACTTATATTCATCTCAGTACTTTTCATTTTTTCCCCTTTAGTTTGAACACATCATAGTAAATGAGAAGATAACTTTTTTCTTTTACTGCTTGGACCTTGTTCCATTTTTAAAAAAAATTTTTTTTTTTTTGCGGAGTCTGGGTATATGCCAGGTGGGCCAGTACTCAGTATTTCTGGGTATGTGCCAGGTGGGCCAGTGCTCAGTATTTCTGGGTATGTGCCAGGTGGGCCAGTACTCAGTATTTCTGGGTATGTGCCAGGTGGGCCAGTACTCAGTATTTCTGGGTATGGGCCAAGTGAGCCAGTACTCAGTATTTCTGGGTATGTGCCAGTACTCAGTATTTCTGGGTATGTGCCAGGTGGGCCAGTACTCAGTATTTCTGGGTGTGTGCCAGGTGGGCCAGTACTCAGTATTTCTGGGTATGTGCCAGTACTCAGTATTTCTGGGTATGTGTGTCTGGGTCAGTACCCGACTCTGCCCTGTAAATAATGGCACTGAGCCACACAGTTTTGTGTCATAAATAGTATTAAGAACATTGATTTGTTTATGTACTGTATCATTGATTGAATCTTATTGTCCCCCCCCCTCCTTTTTCTTTTTAGTGTACTATGCTTCAGGTACAAGTATTGCCAAGTTCCCAGAAGAAGGACTTCTGTTGACAGAGTCATTGAAAAATCAAGGTTAGTCTCTTATTAAAAAAAATAAAAATTGAAGCCAGATCAATGGGATCCTGCAACTTACCATTTATCTACTTTTAAGAAGAATACAGTTGTCCCCAAATGAAACAAGTCTTACAATTTAAAAAAAATCTTTCTCTTCATAATGACAGTAATGACCAAAGTAATTTATGTGATTTGTACGTTTGCAGTTGTGTACAAAAGTGACTTAATATCTGTACATCATGTTCATTGCACTGTTTGCAGGGTTTGAAGTGATTAAGGCCAACACTTGGACAGTGACCAACGTTCCCATACTTGGTATCCATCAGGTGGGCACTGGACCCAACTCTGGTCGAGTGGCCTTGTATGGTGACTCAAACTGCCTGGATTCTAGTCACATGCAGAAAGGTTAGTTTATAAAACTGGACATTTCTATTGTATGCAGCAGGACTGTGATCTCTGTGGTGTAGTTGTTGATAGCCCATGATGTTGTTTCTTGTTGAAAGCCCATGATGTTGTTTCTTGTTGATAGCCCATGATGTTGTTTCTTGTTGATAGCCCATGATGTTGTTTGTTTCTTAAAGCCCTTTTTATTTTCAGACTGTTTCTGGATGCTGAGTGCCCTGCTGGAGTACACTGCCCACAACTCTATGCCGGCTGGTCTGCCAGGATTCAAGAAGATGACACTGCCGCCAGTCACTGAGATGCCAACAAGGATGGAAGGTAGATAACTCTTGGAGTTTTAGTTTCATTTGTTTTTTCAGGAGTTATAGGGTGTAGTTGTGTGAGAGAATGTGAATCTACATTGTTATGGGGTGTAGTTGTGTGAGAGAATGTGAATCTACATGGAAGAATAGTGGGTTCACTAAGAGACATGTAATAAATAAATCAGGTCCATTAACACATCTTCAAAACAATGGAAAACCAAAACTGATATTTAGTCCATATTTTAAGTTACTGCCCTTGATCCTAGATTAAACAACATGCTCTGAATCAGGGTTAAATAGCAGAAAACAATCCTGAAACAAATACGGTTACTGTATATCATGGGGTTTTTAATAAGAGCATTTTTTTTCAAAGACACCTTGTTTATATTATTGATCAGCTGTAATGAGTCAAGGCCACACAGCAATGTTAAAAAAAAAATTAACTTCAAAATTTATAATAATTTCTTTTTTTAATTCTGGAAAAAAAGAAATAACAATTTTAAACAATAAAAACATTAAATGATTCAACTCAAAAACAAAGTGATTGAATTCAGAAATTACCAAATGAAATCAGGAAACAAAGTACTTAACTTTATTAATTGAAATGAATAAAATTCTAATTAACCCATTTCTATCTTATTCCAATATTTTTAAAAAGTTGAAGCTTTTAAACTTTAAATCATGAGAAATAATGTTTTTTTACATGGCGCTTCTATCTTTAGTTTAAATGGTAATTTCATATCTTCAGGTGAACAAACAATTGTTGAATGAACATTGACCGGTGCCATTATTTAAAGCCTATGAGACATTAGAAAAATGATTTGTATCATTTGTATCGTTTGATCAAGTGGTTTTATCATGTGACAGGGAACCATCTCCATCGCTACTCTAAAGTTATTGATGGCAGTCTCGGCGCGACGCACCACCATCCGCTACCACAGTGCCCAAGTTTGATCTGGGCAAAGCCGTACCCTATCAATAAATCGGCTCCTTCGTAAGTGCCGGCTTCATGCAATTCATTTCACGAATAGATCAGATCTTAGCTGACAAGTAACATTTGGGTGCTCTCCCTTTTTCGTTGTTGTGCTCAGAGTGGTACATTCATTGTTTGAGCAATTAAATTGTACAATAGTTTTAAATTTCTTTAAACTTCATTAACTTCTGTTTGATTGGTCTAATTTATAGGTCTATTTCAATGGTTGATTTCATAAATCTATTTGAGATATATGTATGCATGATAATACAATAAGTTAATGATAGGATATCCGTTCCGTAACCCTAGGCTCAACTTTCAATGCCAAGATAATTTATTAATATCATTTATGAAATTCCTATTTGCTGAATGAATTTATGAAGTATCTTTAACTATGGTTTAGTTTTATTTGGGAAGATACAAATATTTAATGTCCATTTTAACCCCAATGAAATTTAATGGGAAAACCGCTATTCATATGAAGTAAAAGTATAACAGAATTTCTGCTGTTGATCCAACAGAGACATCTATCAGCCCCAGCGTCTGCTCTCCATTGACATCGATTCACCCCTCAACTCTGCCAACCACCCTGATGTTGGTTTTCCAGCAGCCAGAGATCCTGCCCTATTAGACCTCCAGCCCCATTTGTCGGGCCCCATTCTGGGACAAGACAGGTTCACCTGGTTCCCCGTCCTGGCCTTCCTGGGCACAAGCCTCGTGGCCTTGTTCCTGTTCAATCAGTATTACAGAACTAAATCGAGGCCCAAAAGGAAACAGCGTGCCCGCCCCAGGAAGCTGACCCAAACGCCCTACAGTGGGAAAATGCCTGGTGTTTAATTGACGTTAAAGTAGGTTGGAACAATGCCATCAAAACTCAGCGTTGCTAAATTGATCTAACCCGAGGACTATAAAGTGTAGGTCTCTTTCAGTGTTCGCAAACAGACATTATCCTGAATTAAGCAGTGGACCTTTGCGTATCATCTCATTGTACAGTGCAGTAATAGTCACCGTACTTCAACGTCAGTGAGAGGGTTGGGTTAGCAGAGTGAGTGGGTGGTGAAAGAATCAATAATTAATGGGGTGAATCAGATGATCATTGAATGGGTGTAGAGAAGATTTAGCCTGCTAAATAGAGCCAGGAAAGTCATACTTGATTCTTTATGTACCGTAAACAAATATCTTCAAACCCTGGACCTTAAAAAATTAAATTTAAAATGGAATGTTACAAAATAGTGAAAATGGGACATTGCATGTTTAACTTTTTTGTCATTTGAGACAAAAATATAATTTATAGATACAAATTTTGATTGGTTCATCATTAAAAGAGGGGGGGGGGGGGGNGGGGGGGGGGGGGGGGGGGCATTGTCCGGTTGACATTTTGTTCCATATACTCCTAAATGTTTTGTACTGAAGATGTTATTCCTAACAAGATGATAGAACAACATTGACACTTTTTTGAGAACCCAAGGGTCCATCATGGTAATATAGGGTGGGGGTGGGTTGGGGACCATTCGAAGGAGTGATCATCACTTGTTGAAAACCTGGGTGAGCCCACTTGTTGAACACCTGGGTGAGTCCACTTGTTGAACACCTCGGTGAGCCCCCTTGTTGAACACCTGGGCGAGCTCTCTTGTTGAACACCTGGGTGAGTCCGCTTGTTGAACACCTGGGTGAGCCCTCTTGTTGAACACCTGGGTGAGCCTGCTTGTTGAACATCTGGGTGAGCCAGCTTGTTGAACACTTGGGTGAGCCCGCTTGTTGAACACTTGGGTGAAGCCACTTGTTGAACACCTGGGTGAGCCCGCTTGTTGAACACCTGGGTGAGTCCACTTGTTGAACACCTGAGTGGGCCCGCTTGTTGAACACCTGGGTGAGCCCGCTTGTTGAACACCTGGGTGAGCCCGCTTGTTGAACACCGGGGTGAGCCTGCTTGTTGAATGCCTGGGTGAGCCCTTTTGTTGATAAAACGTCAAAGCCTTTTATAGTGTGGAGGAAAACAAATTGTATTTGGGGAATACAGTACTGAAAAATGTAAAGTGAACTAAAATGTGTGCTCTGACAATGTACATCCAACAGTTTTGTTTGTTTTGAAGATTTTGGCATCATTGGGAATGTGCATCTACAAACTGAACATAGAAACAAATGTAAAGTGAACTAAAATGTGTGCTCTGACAATGTACATCCAACAGTTTTGTTTGTTTTGAAGATTTTGGCATCATTGGGAATGTGCATCTACAAACTGAACATAGAAACAAATCTTGTCCTTTAACACCAACAAAATCTCACAGTCTTGAGTTTCAATGAAGACTCAATGAAGTAAAATTCTGGTCTCCATGCATTTCAATGGATTTTAAAAAGTTTTCCTCAAATAAACAGATATCATGTTGAACTGGATGATCAAAATTACAAAATGACCTGGCTGCATTGGAAGGGGATGTGTCCATAACATGTATCCACAGCATCTGTGTCATTGAAATATGTAAGAAAATGCAGGAATTGTCTATGCATCCATGTCTGCTTGCTGTAATACCCGTACTGCTAGGTAGTATCTTTTGAATATCAATGTTGGTAAACATTTTTGCCTGACTCACCCATTCCAATGCATGCCAGTGTCAGAGAGACAGAAACCATATCAACTTTTAAATAAAGTTAAGATACATTTCTATAGTAGCACATCAACATTGTCTAGGCAAAAGTTGATAAAGTTAAGATACATTTCTATAGAAGCACATCAACATTGTCTAGGCAAAAGTTGTTGACAGACTTAAAGTATTGTTAAAAAATTTTGGGAGGCAACTTGACAACTGTTTTTTTAAAAAAATCAGCTCGTCCTGTCCAACTGTTCTGACGGCAGCTGACTGCCACACGTGCCATACAAACCTGCCATGCAAACCATAAAAGACATTGGCAAGAAAGAACCACACCTTGTCTGGAGATCACTGATTGCTTTAGAAAAACTGATTTTCTTTCTATGTCTCATCTATTTTGTCCTGTTTATTGTCTCAACAAGTCACGGGTTAAAGCTGGAGAACTAAACCTATCTGAAATATTTATATCACAAGAAGTTTGCCACATAGCAGAAGAATGAGGTGGTCATTTGTTTTGTTCTACTTTCAAAATTTTTCATGCCCCCCCCCATATATTGAAATAGTCTGACAGTATTGTAAACTTTTATGTGGTATATATTTGTTCATTTGGGGCAATTTGTTTTAGATAATATTTTGATGTAATGACATTTACTGATGTGATTTTTTTGTTGTTTGCTTTATTTAGGAGTTTTATTATTTTTTTAAAACCCATATTTTGGACAGTCTCAAAAATGTGTTCCAGTACTATCTTTAATTGTATTATTATTTTTTTACTTTAAAAAAAGACTGACACTTTTTAAAGAGTATTTCATTATCTCATTTCAGATGATTGCAATTATACTATTTTATCTTGAAATTGGGTGTAAATAAATCAAAACAATTGTCCTCCATTTGATCAGGATTGTGTTGCAGGTTGCTTGTCTTAGTTTGATATTTTGTACATATATTTATTATATTTCATGACATGCAGTGTTTTATTTTTAATGAAAAGACTGGCTATTTGGGGCAATAGGTTTCTCACATCAGGTTTGCCATGGTCCATCTGATGAAGTTCATGACTTTTTCTAATTTCCTACACACCCTTCTCCCCCCCATCCACATATTTAAAAAAATTATTTGCTACTTCAATCTTTTGTTTTTGTCTAACACAACTGGCACCTGATATATTATTAATAGATGGTTAAATTGTATGTCCTGGCAATAGTGGAATGTGTTTTTTAAAAGAAACCAATAAAAATAAAAGTCATATCTTGCCTTTGAAGATGAGAACCACAAAAGAGATAGTAGTCCCAGGCTGTCCATGCAGTTAAATTGAGAATACTATTACACCAGGCAGTCTGTATATGAATTTTTCGTTAAAATGCATTTAAATGGCTGAACATCGGCCACCAGGTGCCATGCTGGTGAGGAGGCATTCATTTTATGTCTGTGTGTCACTAACCAGAAACAGGTGTTAACAAATAATCTTGTCAAATATTAAAATTTGACCATCATTTTTTTAAATAAATTTAAAATAAACTACAGTTACCAGTACCTGGTACTGTACATAAAATGATGTTGAGTATTTTTTTTATTTGGGCCATAGTCTGTGTTATATCTATTTCCTACAATTTTTTTGCAATAAAATTGTCAAATCATCGGAGTCGGAAAACTTTTCTTAAATTCTACCTACAGTTGAAAATAGTCAAATGATTAATCGGAGTATGACTACTATTGTGTTTCAATATCAAATGATCATGTAAAACAATGCCTGGTTAACTCCATCTATATGAAGAGTGATTTGTTTAAATGTTTATTAAAAGAGCTGTTTATTTGGGCATTGGATATTTTTAAATGTAGTTAGAAATAAAGATATTTGTCAATCTGCTCTATGAATTTAAAAAGAAAACCATCTTTCATAGAAGCCAACATTATTTTTATATTTAACATGTTAGATTGTCCTCTGATTTGTGTATGATTTGTGTATAATGAACTCCTTAGACCATGTAAGTTATTTACAATACATAATCATAATAGTGTTTGTGGTTTTTATGACAGGATTTCCTCAAAATGTTTCCATTCTGTATTCATCGATGTCTGGTGATGATCATATTTTTTCTTCAAATGTCCTGCTCTCAATGTCTGATGCATTGCAACATACAATAGCCTTTCATCTCCACACTTCTGATCAAATTTTTATATTCATCTCCTTTGTGCAATTACACTTTATATTATTGCCTTTATATATCATTATTGTTGCAAATGGGATGCATGTAGCCAAAAAGTAGTAGAATGTTGCCAGCATTAACACAAAAAAAATTTAAACTCATGTAGAGCATGCACATAATGTATCCTTTATAGTGTCAACCTGTTGGGTATTACAGGATGTATACGAAACTTCAAATGCTGAGAAAGGTTTGGAGCTTAGGAATTCTTTTTAAATTAGTTTAAGCAGTTTAAAATGTTTCTTTAATCAAAGGAGTTAAATTATATGATTGGGTTTAACTTGTACCATTGAAATTGTAATTAGCATAACTGCAAAATTTACAGCCTGTTGATATTAAAGCCTTTTGAATTTTAGTAGCTGATAGGGCATATCTCGTTAGATAGAGGAATTTTTATGCTAAGATTGGAAGGAAAAAAAAAAAGAATAATTAAGTAAGGGCAAAAAAAAAAAAAAAAAAAAAAAAAAAAAAAAAAATTTTTATGCTAAAATTGGAAGGAAAAAAAAAAAAGAATGATTAAGGAAGGGCAAAAAAAAAAAAAAAAGCCTGCAATGGTTGACTGCAATGACTGACATGTAAAAATGATTCTTTTAATTTTAAATCCTGGTAGCCAACCAGTTAATGTTACACCTGTAACCACGTTGGCGTAACAAGTGTTCAACTTAATTGTACCTGCCTTTGTAAAGAACCAGAGATCACACAACTACAGTATATATTTAAATCTCTTTTGGACTTAAAAAATCGAACTAAACCATTTGTGGTGTCCAGTTGGCCAGTAAAAAATGTGCTTGGGAAAAAAAACACACACCACGCCCCAGATCCACTATTGTTAAGAATGCTGTTTTTCTCTATTTCAGAACCTATTTGATAGAATGAGACAAAAAGTCCTTAAGGTGTGTGTAACATTTCATGTGTGTATTATTTAGTATTAGCATCATATCAATAATGTTGAATGTCTGACCAAAGAAGTATTTGAATGTATTATATTACCTTGCACCAGATATGAAGATGTTGTCATATAAATCACATAATAAAACTACATCAGTGTTCTCTTGTATTTGTTATAGAATTGTTTTTATCATCTGCATAGATTTCATCCTGTATAGATTTCTTTATCCAGTGTGCTATGTCTACACTTCTATTGGAGAGACTTGTATGAAATACTGGATCTTGGCTTTCTCATCAATCTTTTTTTTCCCCTCATATATTTATTTAGACCAGGATCCAAGTTTGATTTTCTCCCTATGATTGAGTTGTATTTATCAAACCACTTAGCATTTAAGGACATTAAACATAAACTTACTGTCTGTTATTTCACAACCATGCCTGAGACTTCCATGAGATTCCATTGAAATATTTTCCACATTTTTCTATATACCACTACACATAATCATATGATAGTATGACTTATACTTATTAAATCCATGGTGCACTTCATATAATAACAATGCCATAGTCACATATTAAATCAATAAACAAATAAACCATGCAAAAAAAAAATCACACTATTTATTCCTTTTATACTACTGTACCCTCTTTACAGTCAGAATAGAGTCATTGTGAGATTTCTTAGGAACCAATATGTATTTATTGCACAGTTAAAGATTTGTTTTTAAAAAAAACTACCAAAATAATACATTTATTAATGATTCTAATTCTTTCTTCAAAATCATGAAAAATAAATAAATCCAATACATTACATTATTTAAATAAAGTCGCATCAATAACAAATTATGAGGATTAAAAAAAAACACAAATAAAATGTTTAAATGCTGATGCTTTGTGTGTACCAATAATGGTGTAGCAATAAAGACTGTAAATACATTCTTTGATTTTGTGCTTTCTAAATAGTTTTTTAGCTGTGACTAAATTTATAGACATGTAGATTGAGAATTAATAATTTCTCTTTGAAAGCAATCAAATTAAACAAGCAGTTGGCCAAGCTAGCACATCAGCCAAAAAGACTGGAAAATTAGTCTAATAATAAGTAGAGTAGAATTTACTCTAGTTTGTTTAAAATACTGCCAGTGACACTAATTCATCAGACCAATAAGTCAACTGTGCACACTGCAGACAAAAACTGGAACTGTTGCTTAGCGTTATGAACTCTGTCTAGATGTGCACTTAGTAAAGAAATAACAGACCTCCCAAAGCTAACAATACCAATTTGTTAGGCCTATCACATTGCTGTGCAGTTTTAAATATCAAATTGTTGCAAAACATATTCAAATTTCAAGACATGATGTCTACAACATTATGATTCGGATCCAATTTCATGCTATGACATTTATCAAAACACGCAATTTCCCCTTGAAGGAATTATTCACAGCAATTGACTAGAATATCATCACTATCTCCATATTTGTTTCTTTAGTTTTAAGTCTCTTGAAAATTAAAAATAAAAGTACATTGCAACACAACAACAAAAAACACCCTAAATTTCTTATTTCTGGTTAATTCAGAAAGTTCTAGCTGGGGGTAAGTAGTTAAATGTTTAATTATTGAACCTCGCTGCCAGTTAAATGTATAACTTGTCTCTAGTCTTTCTGTGAGCAGTTCTCCAATAGCACAAGGGAGATGTAAACAAAGCAGATTTTGAAAATTATTACTCTATGACCTACCTGAATGTATGACCATTAGACAAATCCACTTATTACTACATTGACCTGGAAGAGTGAACATAAGAAAACATGTATTTCTTCTCCACTATTCTATGGAAGACTACTGAGTAAAATACAATAATGAAACGTGATCTTTGTTTGGCAGAATAATAAATACCCAACTGATATAAAGCAGCACAGAAACCAAAAATCCACCTGGCTCAGTTAACAGGAGGTAAGATCATCAAAATGATTGAGATGCATTGGCTTCCTCGCAAAAAAGTATTTGTAAAAACTGAGATATTCACTTCTAATACTAAATGGCTAGTTTTACAGCAAAGCTTGAAGGATCAGTACAATCAGATCTGCAGGATTGCTGGTGGTTGTGTTAAAAGCTTTGCTTTGGATTCTTCAAGTATTTAAATAACATTTACACTTGAGACAGAATTGTTGAACATGTCTGGCTCACCCCTAATGATTGAAACAATTCATTTATGGGTAAAGTCTATTGTGCATCAATAAATGTTAAACTATTACCTTCAAAATATAAGTTTGTACATATTTACAGTTGCAATGAATGCTGTTGAAGATTATTACTAGAAATTCTTTCTAGATCATGTAATAAGCCTTGTATCCTATTCTAAAAGAAAACTAACAAATCATTTTGGCACTTTTCACATAAATATCAAACAAAGCTGTTTATAGCTTGAGTCTTGTGCATGGTGATAGACAATCTCTCATAGACTTGCAGTCTCTGGACTGGTTGATCACTCATCTTCTGAGATTGATAGAAAATCTCTCATAGACTAGCAGTCTCTGGACTGGTTGATCACTCATCTTCTGAGACTGATGGACACTCTCTCATAGACTTGCTGTCTCTGGACTGGTTGATCACTCATCTTCTGAGACTGATAGACAATCTCTCATAGACTTGCAGTCTCTGGACTGGTTGATCACTCATCTTCTGAGATAGAAAATCTCTCATAGACTTGCTGTCTCTGGTCTGGTTGGATCACTCAGCACCACCACATTCTCCACCAGGCTAGTATAAATGGGGCACCCCACTGTACTCTGTATTGTCTGAATATCCCCCACAGGGATGTTACAGAAGTAGGAGTTGGACAAGAAGTTGCCAGGGTGGCTTGTGGTCACCTCTATAGGCCTGTACTGCTGCAGCTCTTGGGATGTCGGTGCATGGACTTGGGGCATGCCGGAGTACCAGGGTTCAGGGGTGGGGGCAGCGGGGAGCACAACTTTGTGTTCTGGTAGCACCGTCCAGTACAGTTTGTCATCAGTCATTGAGACTGTCACGGGAAGCTGCTGGGGCTGAGTGTGGGGTAACACGGAGGACGTGAAAGAGACGGTGGTACCAGACAGCTGCTGGGACTGCTGTGGGTTGAAGGAATGGATGACCATGTTGGGGACTTCTATATACTGCTGAGCCTCCGTCTCCTGGCTGGACTCTTCCTCAGCTTCCTCATCATCTTGCTCCACTTCCTCCTCTTCTTCTTCTTGTGACTCATCCTCCTGCTGTTCCATCATCATTTGTTGCTGGTGATTCTGATGCTGTTGTTGGTCCTGCAGAAGCTGCCGCAGCTGTCCCTGCTGTTGCTGGTGGGCTTGTGAGAGATGATGTTGCTGCTGTTGCAGCTGGCCCTTCTTTTCCTGCTGCAGTTGTTGCAGGAACTGTTCTGGCTCCTCCTTGTGTTGCAGTTTGTCCACATCTTCCCCCAGTTCAGATGGGTGGACTATGATGACCTTGACCTCTTCCATCTTGCTTTTAAGAGATGATTTCTTGGGCTTTTTGGGCTTGGGTGGCTCGATGGGGGCATCGGGGTTCTGGTAGGATCTAAAAAATCTCCCTTTGGTCACCTGGATGATTTGAGAACCCTCCTTTGGTTGTTGGAAGTCTTCTTCCCGTTTATAAAGTCCAGAGAACACTGCCAGAGAGTCAATGGAGTTTTCCCGCAGGTAATTGGCGTGAACAGTCATGAGGTGAGCACGGAATTCTTTGCTGGAGTCACAACCAAAGTTACCACACAGTTTGCAGGGATAAAGCTTCATGCCCTTGTGTTTCTGAGTCTTGAGGATGTGTTTGCGGATGTTTTCATGAGTGTTGCATGTATAGTTACAGTAGGGACAGGCAAACGGGCGAGAGTTGATGTGGATGCGCATGTGCCGCTTGAGGTGGGTCTTGCAGGAGGCCTTGTAGGGGCAGTAGTCACAGTTGAAGTTGCGGGACTTGTCGTGGGTCTTCTCGTGCCTCCTCAGCCTGGTTTTGGTGGGTGCGCCGAATCCACAGATGTCGCATAGATACTTCTTCTCTCCCGTGTGAGTGAACATGTGGGACTTGAGCTCGCCACTCAGCACAAACGTCCAGTGGCATCCTGGCCAGGCACACTTGTAGTTGCGTTCTCCGTGCCGTCTCATGTGACGGGACAGCTCCTCCGGTGTGAAAAATGAAGCTTTACAGATCTGAAAATATTAAATTATGTGTCACAGTTTTCATTTAGCACCATTTCAGCTTATCATTGTCCACAATTTATTGATATAAAAAAAATATTTGTTCATAGAAACTGAGATTTTAAATATTTGTCTTTAAATTTTTTTAACTTCATTATTATATAGGAAATAAAACTTTAAAAAAAAAATTATATCTGGGGAACATTGTTTTTATGAGCCGTTACTGGACTGTACAGAGAGAATTTGAAGAGCCAGAGTGACAATAAAAAGAATACAATATGGTTAAAAGATACCGAGAAATTTTCATGGGACTTTACCACAAAAATTACTGTCATTATCAAAGCATTTCTGTAGATCTTTTTTTCTTATGTCTAGCTCTTGAGCTGTATCAGAACATCAGTATAATGAACAATTAATTAAAGACATCATCTTCAATATATGATACTACGTCTTACATATGTCTTACATTCAGTGTCTAGGTGGTAATATATGAAGGTAATATTACTGTAGACCCAGACCCGTTTACTCTCAAACTCTTAAAATCGTACAATATCATCACGAAATCGTTCAATACATTATCTTAATAGTAAAAAATAAATATGTAGTATATATATAATTTATAACCTCAAAATCGTACATTGTACGCCAAAATCGCAAGAGTAAACAGGTCTGTAGACCTGGTATTTTTAAATAATGTAAAACAAATTACTGCGCTCAAATTGTTTCTTAGAAAACTATCTCAATTCACAATTACAGATGAAGCAAACTTTGCATCTGATTAGTGGGACAGCAAACAATACGTCTAGCAATCTGGCCAAACACTGTCATCATTACAGCAATCTGGCTAGACGCTAATCATTAAGGCAATCTGACTAGACACTAATCATTAAGGCAATCTGACTAGACACTAATCATTAAGGCAATCTGGCTAGAAAATAATCATTAAGGCAATCTGACTAGACACTAATCATTAAGGCGATCTGGCTAGACACTAATCATTAAGGCAATCTGGCTAGAAAATAATCATTAAGGCAATCTGACTAGACACTAATCATTATGGCAATCTGGCTAGACACTAGTCATTAAGGCAATCTGTCTAGACACTAATCATTAAGGCAATCTGGCTAGAAACTAATCATTAAGGCAATCTGGCTAGACACTAATCATTAAGGCGATCTGGCTAGACACTAGTCATTAAGGCAATCTGGCTAGACACTAATCATTAAGGCAATCTGGCTAGACACTAATCATTAAGGCAATCTGGCTAGACACTAGTCATTAAGGCAATCTAGCTAGAAACTAATCATTTAGGCAATCTGGCTAGAAACTAATCATTAAGGCAATCTGGCTAGACACTAATCATTAAGGCAATCTGGCTAGACACTAGTCATTAAGGCAATCTGGCTAGACACTAATCATTAAGGCAATCTGGCCTTACACTATCATTAAGGCAATCTGGCTGAGCTACTTACTTGACATGTATGTTTCTCGCCCTTCTTCTCAAAGTCATGCTGTCGAATGTGTTTGATCAAATGACTGTTACGCTTGAACTCTCTGCCGCACGTGTCACACATGAACATGGGCATATTGAGGTGACTAGAGATGTGCCTTCTCAGCGTCAGCCGGCCAGCGAATCCTTTACTACAGAAGCGGCAGGCATATGGGCGCTCTCCTGTGTGCAGACGGAGATGCTCCACAAGGGTGTCTTTTCTAACAAATTTACCGCACTCTGGACAAGAGACAGATGTCTCATTGCTGAGGCTCTCAACCTGTGGGTTAGGTGCTTTTGTTAATGGAAGTAAACAACCACTATTCAGAAATTAAAAATCTACGTGTGGACACCAAAGTACCAATAGTTGTTGCAGTCGGAGATTCAAGACGTAAGGTGAAACTTTAAAGAAGACAAAACAGGGATCTCTTATTACTAATTGCTTTCTTCAGCAGATATAATTATGCACAATTAATAAATGCTACGTTATATCTTTTAAGTTGCGGAGCCCATGGGCATTGTGGGCTCCATGGTATTTGAGGAGCCCATGGGCATTGTGGGCTCCATGGTATTTGAGGAGCCCCTGGGCATTGTGGGCTCCATGGTATTTGAGGAGCCCATGGGCATTGTGGGCTCCATGGTATTTGAGGAGCCCATGGGCATTGTGGGCTCCATGGTATATTTCAGGGTGTCGACAAAACAATCAACTCTTCATTGAATATGTAGCGGTTCCTTATCACCGCCAGACTCCATAAGACTTTAACAAGAGCCCCTGCTTTTCAATCAAGATTCCTCCAGTCTTTATTTTCAGAAACTCTTTGAAAAACTACTGAAGTCTTTCGGCTCAATTTTAGTATTTAAAGGTCATGCTTGTGGGCAACGTTAAACTATTCAAATTTTGTGCAACACAAACAGATGGTTAGACATAAGACTAATATATGAGCATTTGTGTTCTAGCTGTGTAAAGGAAATACATGTATCGGTCCACTTCAAGCTTGAAATGAAAAGACAGGACAATTCTGACCTAATAAGTAACATTCATTCTCGGGTCAGCTTTAAAGTAGTGTATTACCTGCTTGACATGGTCACCATAGAGTTGGGTGACCAGGTCCTGGCCTTTATTAATCCTCTGTATGTCAGTCTCACAGCTCGGGTGGCGATGCACCGTCTCCAGGTGAAGCAGACAGCAGGATTCCTGCAGGAAACGCTTGTCACACATTGGGCATTTGTGCATCTTGGTTTCACCAGACTGCTCCCTCAGCTTCAGCTGGTGGCCTCGACCAGAACAGTGGATTTTATATGCCTGTGCACAAATTCATTCCATGGTTAATTCTTCTTCTTTCATTCTTGTAAACAAAACAACAGTGATTAGTTGATATTCTGTTAAGGTTTTTAATTTACATAAGTCAACACACAGTTGTAGGTTTACATGCTTAAACCAAAATTAAAATAAAAGGCAAGTTGAAATGATGTAAATAAGTTGACAGTGGGCTCTTCTTCTAAAACAAAAACATAGAAATCATCAATTATTTAACAATTGATTTTTTTACAAATTTCAATCAAGAGAGGAAATATAGCCTAGATAGCAATTATTTTTTCCAAAGACTCCTATGAGGAAGTCAGTTTTAAAAATGACACGGACATGTTGAAGTAAAGAGGGTAAAAATAGACATGAGCCACGTAAAACAATCTTATGAAGAAAATGTCACTTTCAATGCTAAGTCATTGTAACAAAGTTTGTTTCAAATGTAAGAACCAAAACATGAAAACAGTAAAAGAAATTGTATGTCTCACCTTCAGTGACAAGAAGTACTGGTTACATGGTTGGCATGTCAGGATGTCATTGGGGTGATTCTCATTATAGTGACCCCTGAGTCCTGTGAGGTCAGTGGCAGCAAAATCACAGTATGTGCAGGAGAAGATATGTTTGCTGGCCTCATTTAGCTTCTCCTCATCAACACTGTCTTGAGCATCAGTTTCTCCCTCCCCCAGACTAAAGTCATCATCATCCTCATCTTTCTCTGAAAAATTTTCTTCAGAATCTTCTTCTAAACAGTCAGTGTTTTCATTTGCATTTTCTTCATTCACGCTATTTGTTTTCTCAGTTTTCTTGACGGTCTTCCTACTAGATTTATTTCCCGGGCTGCTGTTTTTGTCCTTATGGTTGGTCGTTTCACTTATCACACTTTCATTCTTGGTGTTCATTGGTTCAGCTTTACCATCTGAAGTTTCACTCTTATCAGTCCCAGAATTCTTTAAAGATAAGTTAATTTTCTTTTTCTCTCCCTGGCCATCCTTTGCGTTTCTGAGGCGAGTCCATTTCTTTCTGGACTTGCGGTTAATTTGGATCTCATGATCTGGCTCTGTTATTTGAACAGGCTCTGGCTCTTTCTCTTCCTCTGGGTCATCATCAAAAAATTCCATTTTCTTCCTCTTTCTTGTACTTCTTCTGAGCCTCTGACTATAATCATCTTTGGGGTCTTCTTTCTTCTGATCTGTGACCTTTGCTCCTTGGTTTACATCAAGAGGTCGCACTAGGGTTCTTTTAGCTCGACCTGAGGGGGGCAAGATAAATGATGCGATATTTCAGAAATAGAATAATATAATGGAAACAATTTGTATAACCTTAATGATGTTTTAATTTTTCTGTAAATTTTAAAAAATATTTCATTTCTTAAAGTAAATTTGAAAGATAAAAACTCTTTTAAGAAAATCTTTGATTAACATATCAAGTTAATTTATTTAATAGTCCTAATTAGTATATCAACGGGCAAGGCGCGTACAAATTTACAATCATCATTGGATTTTTTAAAAAGCACCTCTTCTCTTGTTTAATTTCTGCCCTATTGTAGTCGCCCTCAGTCCTGCCGACTTTTGCTTTTGAGCACTGGTCAGTTTTTGAGCAATAACACGTTTGGCATGGAACCTTGTTCTAAGGTGATTGTCTAGTCGACGCTGGTCTAAGTAGCCTCTGTTGCACACATTGCAGTTAAACAAAGACGTATTTTTATGGATCTGTGAGAGACAAGTGTTAGTGTTTATCAGCCAACTGTTTCTCTAGAAATATATCATTCTTTAAATGCAAAATGTTTTTTAACGGCTGTCAAGAAAATTCCTAGTAAAGAAAAGTAATTTTCTCTTTTCTTTTAAGAGTTTTTTTTTTAAAGCTTTTCTTTGTATCTGTTATACTGTCCATCTTTTTCTTTGCCCTATTTTCAAGTGGTAATAATATAGGAAAGATACTTATTTGATACACATAAGTTGTGAATCACTCAATTATTTTAAAGAAACAAGACAGTAAAAGTTACCCAAACCAAAGAACAACAACTCCACATTGACATTATTTTGAGTCTGAGAATGTAACATACCTTCAAAAAATGCAACTGCAAAAGACTTTTTGCTCTGAATGATTTTTTACACATGGGACAGTCGTACTTGTTGTACTCCACTGGTTTAACAAACATGGCCACTTGAACCTCAGTCAGTCTATCATTGTGCCTGCGCTGGCAGTGGCGCCTCATCCTCACGGCAGAGTACATCTTAACACCACAGAACTTGCACGTTATGCGGGTGTGGCTTTCTCTCACTATACAGGTACCATGCTTCTTCTCAACGGCCACCAGGTGCTCTGGGTACTGAACATGTTCCATCATCTGAACAACACAGCAGTGCGCACAATTTAAATAGAGTTGCATAACAAAATGGGATCAGTTTGGGAGGAGAGGGGAATGTGCTATTTTAACACCTCTCGTACTGCAGATGCAGTAGCACATAAAACACAACATCCCTAATATATAGAACAGTTTGATTACACAAAGTTATATCAAATAGTTACTGTGGTTAGGCAATCTCTTAGGAAGGGGGGAGGGTGGGGAGTGTTCCCAACAGGAGCAATTTGCCTGAGCTTCACATTCACATGGGTCTCACATTGACATTCAAATATTTACTGGTCATTGCCAAAGTCTAATAGTCAATGATGAATTTAAATCTGTGTTTTAATAGAAGTACCCAAGTTTGATCTCAATCAATATTACTGTTGTATTTGAATCTAATTCAAATTTTAAGAAAGTCTCTTCAAAACTTCCATTTTAGGACACAAATGATACCTTAAAAATGGGAGAATGGAGAAATTCAAGATCAAAGCGACATCACTGAGCCAGGATAAAATAAGGGGGGACTAAAAAGATCAAGTGGCCCAGATCTAAAAGGTTCTGACTCTGATTAACATAGTGCACATTTTTTGGCTCACCTCATTGTGCTTGTGAGTTTTGTATTTACAAGCCACACACATGATGGGTCCCAGCATGTCCTGACAAGTGAGCACATGTTTGGAACTGCCCATATGATCCAGAAAGTCTCTCTGAAACGGGATATTTAAACAAAGCAGTGAATAAAATGTATGTGTTCCCATTCATGTATCCCATTAGACAATCATGAATATTTCAGTTAAATGAAAAAAAAAAAAAAAATTTGAACATTGCATATGGTCAAAAATTTCATGAGAAAATGCAACCCAGAAAATATTTTATGCTTAGCCTATGTTGATTAAATTGATTTCTTTTAAAGAGCAATCAATAGCTGCTGCTTAAATATGCAGACACTACATTGAACTGTTTACCAAGATTATAGAAAAACTTGTCAATAATTAATAAATTAACCAACATTACAAAGAAAGATGAAAAGGTTAACAGAAGCAGGTTAACCTATGTTACAAGTGTTACAGGTAGTTGATATAAAGGGTAAATTCAACAACAATATTATAAAGCTTATATAAATCAAGTAAACAGAAAACTAGAATTTACATTTGCTTTTATTTACTTTTTTATTTCGTATTTGATGATTTACTATTATTCGTATTGCAATGGTATGAAAAGCAGGTTTTTGTTAAATATGATCAAATGTTGTCAGGGCGGTGCCAGGGAAAATCTTCACCTGGGACAAAGACTGAATTTTGGTGCACACCAATGTATATAATGCATGAATAATGACATATTTTGCTCCCTTTGGGTCTATGTGCGTGGGGTACTGACTCTCAATTAATTAATGTTGAAGACACCTCTATCAGTGGTCTGCGGGAGGCAGCTTTTTTTGACTTAAAAGCTTTCTATAATTTCCATCTTTAAAAAAAAAACTAGTTACAGCCTTTCGAGGGAATACCAAGGAGTCCTAGTAGAATGTTCATAAAGTGCATTATGTTAATGAAATAGTCATAACTAATTTGACAATGTCATCCAAAACCAAACACTTGAGTTTTTATTTCTTTAAGATATGGATTCAGAAAAATACCTCACTAAAAGTGACCCACCTGCCTGTTAAAATAAAACTGGCATACGCCACACTGGAAAGGACTCAGTCGTATCATATACTTGTTGTATTTATTCAACATCTCCACAGAGTCTGCCTCTGGGTGTTTCTGAGCCCGAGCCCTGTGCATACGCGTAAGCAAGTGACGAGCCATTTCATATTTACGCGTGAAATGTTTTTGACAAATGTGACAGTTATGGGTCTCTTGCTCTTTGTTTTCAGATGTTTTCTGGGGAGACAACTGTCTGCAGATTAATAAAAAAAAATACTGTATTAGAGTTATGGGCCCAAAAAATAATATGTAACACACCAGAGAAAATAAACACATAAATCTCATTGAATGCAGGAATTTAAATCATAATTATGTTGCATTTTCTAAACCATGCAGATATTTTATTTTTAAGGTGAATATTTTGCCTTAATAAAAAATAACTGAATACCTGCGCTGGTCTAGAGCCGTCCACAAAGTATCAGCTTTTTCAGTGGAAATAGTCTGCTGCTGCACATCAATCCTAATGACGTTACCATCACAAGCTTTAAATTCTCTGTAACCTCTTTTCAGCATCCCATCTTTGTGTAGTTTTGTTTCACAGTGAATGGAGAACACATTAGCATTGTCAAAGTACAGATCACACACCTTGTCAGAAAATAAAATATGAAAATTAACTTTAAAAAAAAAAATATCAGCATGAATAAATCAATAATTTAGGGGGGAAAAAAATCATTCCTTATTCAAGTGCTAATATCTAGTGAAAAGCACCGAAAAAAAAGACACTTACTGGGCAGTGGCACGAATCATTTTTATTCCTAGGCTTAGCTGTACTTTTATCCATTTGTGTTTCGAAATTTGCTGCCTGTTCAGTAGATTCTTCCCCTTGCCTTTCATTCTCTTCAAGGTAATCCTGACCAGACTTTTCTCGTTTCTTGGCTTCGGCAAATTCTTTGTGCTGAGGCTGACTGAAGTGAAGACTGTAAGAGTTCCGATCGGAATAATTTGAATTGCACACATTACAATAAAATATCTTCCCCAAATCACCCTTACTTCCCCTGGTTCTGAACTGTTTTCTCAGAATGTTTTTTCGACACGCCGGACCAGGGCCGTGGCCTGGCTTCCACTTGCCAGAAATCGGTCGTCTTGGTTTAGGCATTTCTCCTGGCCTCCATTTCCCTCCTGTATGCCCTTGCGGTGGGTGAGAAGAGGATCTATCTTCAGCTTCTTCAGACAACCAGAAGTTTTCCTCGTTGACATGAGCATTTTCTTCCTCACTGTCAGAAATATGTAAGAACTCCTCATCACTGCTGAATTCTAAATTACTGAGAATGCTTGTTATGGGAAGCAAGGACTCTGCATGCAAATCATCCTCCAAAATGGACAGCCTTTGTACAGCTTTTATTTTTGGCTTAGGAGGTGGATCTTCTGTAGCGCTCTTCAACTCAAGTGACTGAAAAAAATCTGGGCAGCGCTTTGATGAAAGGAGGTCCCCACCTTCTAAATCAGGATCAGCATAATCATCTTGATTGTCTATAAATTCTGACAGTGGTGAGGTATCCCCGCTGTATGTTACTGATTCTTGTGCACTGTGGTTGGAATGCCTGTGATTTGGCTGCTCATTTTTTGAGAACTTTTCTCCATTCATACAAGCTGAGGAATTTATACTTTTCAGCTCCCATGCATTCAGCTTCTGCTCCACAATGTGGCCATCTTGGGGTGTGGCGTGAGATTTAAAATGCTCCACATAATTGATAAGACCAATTATAGTTTTGTTGCATATCAAACACATGTGATTGCTGGTATCCATGTTGGGCTCTGAAGATGTAAAATTAATTATTTCTTTTAGGCAGCTAAAATTATTTATTATTTGGTAGAATAGATCCCAAACAAAACATAAATATTCACCCTTGCAGTTAGATTAAGTTATTTTCACAACTGCAATAAATTTGAAATAAAGTTTGTTGGTGGTTATTCAATGTCATTAAGAATTTAAATAATCTAGTCGGATGATTAAGTCTTAAAATTCTAACTGTAATGTGTTATATAAATTATTTAACCTATTCGAATACTTTTTGAAGCTTTAAAATATATCACTAAATAAAAATACAAAAAGCATGATAGCTGCATATATAATACATCTTTAAATTTAGTAAAGTGATGTAGCTACAATTGGTGCTGCCTTGAGGTTGCCAAGATTAGCGCCTGCCCCCATCCCTGCAGTTGGCAAAAAATGCTGTCCCTTGATAAAAATAAACAAGAGCTGTCTAGAGCCATTATCCCTCTGCTAGAGCCTTAGTATACAATAGAGGTGGTACGCATACAACTGAGTTGTGTGGTTGACGGCTAGGGGTAGGCCAAATTTATATTGATAATGGCTGAAACAGCAAAACAACAGATTTTGACAACCATTGATTTATGAGAAGCTACATTTAAATATAAAGGGTTTACTCATAAATGAAAAGTCTAATCACAGGTTGGAAGCTACTGGTAATACAATCTAAAAAATTAAGCATCAAATTCACATTGAATTTTATTTGAATTTTATTTAGACTTTAAAAAAAAGACTATTTCTTGCAAATCTTTAAAAAAAAGACTATCGCTCCCAAAACTAAAAACTTTTTTAGTCTTAGCATTAGATCAGAGGTCGGCTACCATTTTTTGAATAGTCTGCCAAATCTCTATTTGTAAATATTTGGAGCACATATCATTTTTGTTTTATAATTACAAAAGATAATCGTTTCAAATGATCAAAAATTAAAATAATAGACTAGTAAAATCGTAGAATCTAAGACATGGTGCAAAAACTTAATAGGATTTTTTTCTTGCTTAGCAGAAACATCAGATATAACTCTAATAAACTTTCTAGTTCTAGGCTGCTCCATTTAGTATTTAGGCATATTGCTCTCTTAGTTACTAGCCCAGGGGTTCTCAACAAGGAGTCCCTAACCCCCTAGGGATGTGGGCACAATGTGGGAGACTCTGTCAGGGGGTGATGTAAGATTCAGAAAAATCATGTTTATTTTATTTTTATACAAATTTTTATTGTTGAAAATGTGAAAATGTTTTCAAATCGGGTTGGGTGTGTAGGAAAGGTTTTGAAAATGTAATCAAGAAGGGGTGCTGCTAAGCAAAAAGACTAAGGTTAAGAACCCCTGTACTAGCTGATAATTAATCAATAACAGGCTATTCTATATATGAATGTGAATGATGTATTTATTATCCCATTCCTATGAATAGTTTACACTGAGTTATTATTTTTGTAAATTATAATATAATAACTAATAATACATAATAATTGTAATTACTGGCTATGGCTATACTATAAAACTATAATAGTTATACACATTCACTAGAATATGACTATAAATATAGGCCTCCTGAACTTAATGTATCTTGACAATTATCAATAAACTAACAAAACAGTGATTCAAACAAGACAACAGAGCAATAAATATGATTATTATTATGATATGAATATGGTTGGCTAAGCACTAAGCTTAGTAACCAGCAAGTCCCAAGCATACCTAATATATTAAATAAGTAGAGTCAGTCTTGAAAGTTAAGATTTAATTTGATGATAACACTGTATAAAGTAAAGTGTTATTTTTATAAACTTTTTAATGAATAATAGGTCATCATATACTATATAATATATAGTATAATATAGTGTAAGTGTAGGCTATTTAATTAAATTATCATTTGTCATTAGTCTAGAACTTCACACTTCTAATTAAAATAATTATTACTACTTTATTACTACCGATGTCGTTAGTAAATAATGTAATTGCTTCTAAACGACGGGAAATAGCAAGGTCTCGCTTCGCTGACCATGCTGTTGTTGTATCTTGCGCGACCAAAACGTTACTAAGTCAGTAATGTCAGACTTAGCATGACGTTTAAACTATTATGTTATTATCAAAACAACTCACTGGTGCTTGCGGTTGCGATGGTTGCCCAACAAGGCTAAATTTATGAAAATGCAAAATAACGAAGTAAGAAATGATAAGGTTGGGGAATTATTTTTTACCTTCCAGATGTCAAGGAAAATAGTTTTTAAGATTTGAAATAAATGGTTTTAAAAAGAAATTCAAATTATTCTATATAATTAGAAAATATGTCATAGTTGGCAAATATGAAATACGGTAAAGATGCAAAATGGCGTCAATGCTATTCGGGAAACCTATATTGAATGTGTCACGAGTCATGCGCACAAACTTTGTCCTCTCGCAACCTCCGACCTTTCTCTATCACTTCTGTTTCCGGGTCAATTTTGGAGATTGGTTTGGATATGAAGTGGCAACTGTTGTGATTAGCTTAGCCTTTCGTGAGGACATTATAATTTCGATTCCCATTTTTTTGATTGAAAATGGCTGGACGTTTGTTTTCTTGAGGGAATGTCCTGAATTGTAAGTGTTTTTATTTTTAAAAAAATCATTAGGCATTTAACGTTTTACCTCTTTTTAAACCATATATTAATATTCTTATGGTCTAGTGTAGCAGTCGAAAACGAGCTTCTCGTCTGCCAGCCAGCGCGTGCCACTGTTACGCGGATTTTTGTGTTTGTCAACAAACCTCTCAGCGGCTTCGCCTCACTAGGAATGTCTACACGCCTGGCGTACGAAAATATAATTATTACACATGCTTGGTGTATGATGATATTTAGAATTTTGTAAACGTATTCATTTGGTTCAGTATATTTTCTCCCCCGCTTTAGATTGTATACGTGAAAATGCATGCGATAATGCTGCCTAGCGAGCAGGGAATATCGGAGGAATCCAGCCATCTGCTGTTTGTTCTAAAGACATCAATCAAAGCTTTCATTGCGTATTGTCAATCATGTGTCAGGCCGTCTTTGTGGCGCCCCGTGCAATCAATCCGGAGCCCCATCAATCACCAAGGCTTTTATTGTAAATGTATTTGCACAAGAGAGCAAACAAAGGGGCCTGGCTCGGATTTTGACAGTTTGGGAGTCATGCATTAGATGGAAATGATAAGTCGACGTAAAAATTAAAACGAGATGGTGTTGAGGTAGAATGGGTAGTTTTAGGTGGATAAGGACAAGGAGATTGAATAGAGGGTGGGGCGTGTGCATGCATTCATGCTATGTTGATGCGTGCCTGCTGCATGCAGAAATAACACCAGTGTGTCTAGAACATGACCTCATTGTTTGGTAGTATGATTATGATGCTTTTTAAAGATGTGTGTTCTGAAAACTGGAAATTTAAAAGGATCACAGTATCTTTGACACGCCTGCCGTAAGATTTGTGTTGATTGGCTGATAACTCTTCTACTTTTCTACCCCCCCCCCCTTTTCCCACCTTTTTTTCTTATTTTCTTTCTTTCTCTATCTCAACTATCTGTCCTATCTCTCTTCCTCTCGCTATATATATATATATATATATATATATATATATATATATATATATATATATATATATA
>CAXITT010000314.1:292077-306742 GCA_964033795.1 Lymnaea stagnalis | reverse complement strand
GAATGGCGCACGCGTTATGACGAAGCCATTTATATGTCGTGCGAATGGCGCACGCGTTATGACGAAGCCATTTATATGTCGTGCGAATGGCGCACGCGTTATGACGAAGCCATTTATATGTCGTGCGAATGGCGCACGCGTTATGACGAAGCCATTTATATGTCGTGCGAATGGCGCACGCGTTATGACGAAGCCATTTATATGTCGTGCGAATGGCGCACGCGTTATGACGAAGCCATTTATATGTCGTGCGAATGATTGACATACAGTCACACACGACGCCAGTGTTGGTGCAATCGACACTCCATTCCTTTCCCACCGTTGGGCTCCTGGATTCGTTTCAAGATTAAAAAAGAAGCAGCATTGGAAGTCCTTTCTGTGATAGTCACACATGGGGGTTACTAGTGTCAATAGTCAAAGTAGAAGTGGGGAGCCCTGGAACATATTGCTATAGAATTTATTAGCTTCCAACAGTGGCCGGAAAAAAAAGGAGGGGGGGGTTATTCTGCATGGTCAACGCTTTGCTCTCCATGGTCCACGGTTTATTATGCATGATCCACGGTTTATTCTGGATGGTCCACGGTTAATTATGCATGATCCACGCTTTGCTCTTCATGGTCCTCGGTTTATTCTGCATGGTCCACGGTTTATTCTAATGATCCACGGTTTAATCTGGATGGGCACGGTTTATTCTGCATGGTCCATGGTTTATTCTGCATGGTCCATGGTTTATTCTGCATGGTCCACGGTTTATTCTGCATGGTCCACTGTTTATTCTGCATGGTCCACGGTTGCTGACCACACAGTTTGGTCCAGTCAATCTACCCTTTTAAAGCAAATGCCATTATTGGTTATTTTTAACTTTAGAAAAAACCACATCAACATATAAACGTTACACATTCATTCCACTGTCTTGCTAACCGTAGCCTCAGCTTTGTAACAGTGAGAGATAATGCGTTAGATATATACGTGTACTATAAATCCCGTATTCTCTGTGCAGGTTGTAGCAATGTTTCTCAAACTTTTCAATGTCACCTACCGGCATGAGATCTCCACAATCATGTATGACCGGTGCTCAAATTAATTTTCAAAAAATTACGCTCTGGGAACTAGTGGCGTTTTTGTATGTTTGTTTGTTTGTTGTTGTTGTTACCGGGCTACTTTAACTGAGTCCGAGAGCCGTCAACATTTAGTGTTTATGTAGTAACATTTTACTCCGGCCAACGTCTTGTAACATTTTACTCCGGCCAACGTCTTGTTACATTTTAATCCAGGCCAATATCTTGTAACATTTTACTCTGGGCCAACATCTTGTAACATTTTATTCCAGGCCAACATCTTGTATTTGTCCTAACGTACTATTTTACTCCAGGCCCACCATCTTGTATTTGTACTAATTGAACATTTTACCCCAGGCCTAAGATCTTGTATTTGTCATAGTGTAACATTTGTATATAATTCCCGAGTACTGCTGCAACGTCGATTTCAAGAAAAAAGAGTATCGTCATGCAGCCGCAACATACCACGTGACTTGTCTCATATACAGGCTCTGGATGATTACTCATATAACCAAAAGTCAGAATCGTATCAACAAATTGGCATCATGTACACAAAGGCGGAATCAAATCCCAAATTCTATCGTGTCCCTAAAATCGGATTCGTTTATACCTATAACCAAAGTCAGAATCATATTATACCTAAAGATCGGATTCGTTTATACCTATAACCAAAGTCCGAATCATATTATACCTAAAGATCGGATTCGTTTATACCTATAACCAAAGTCCGAATCATATTATACCTAAAGATCGGATTCGTTTATACCTATAACCAAAGTCTGAATCATATTATACCTAAAGATCGGATTCGTTTATACCTATAACCAAAGTCTGAATCATATTATACCTAAAGATCGGATTCGTTTATACCTATAACCAAAGTCCGAATCATATTATACCTAAAGATCGGATTCGTTTATACCTATAACCAAAGTCCGAATCATATTATACCTAAAGATCGGATTCGTTTATACCTATAACCAAAGTCTGAATCATATTATACCTAAAGATCGGATTCGTTTATACCTATAACCAAAGTCTGAATCATATTATACCTAAAGATCGGATTCGTTTATACCTATAACCAAAGTCCGAATCATATTATACCTAAAGTCAAATCGTGTACTCTAAAGATAATGCATATGTTGTCTATGCGTACGGTATTGTCCACTGTAACATTTTTATGCCTAAAGTATAATATTGTCCACTATAACATGTTATATGCCTAAAGTATTGTCCACTATAACATTTTCTATGTCTAAGGTATTGTCCACTGTAACATTTTCTATGCCTAAGGTATAATATTGTCCACTATAACATGTTCTATGCCTAAAATATTGTCCACTATAAAATTTTCTATGCTTAAGTTATTATCCACTATAACATGCTCTATGCTTAAGGTATTGTCCACTTTAACGCGTTCTATGCTTAAGTTACTGTTCACCATACCATTTTCTATATATGTAAGGCATTGTCCACTATAACATGCCATATGCCTAAGTTATTATCCACTATAACGCGTTCTATGCGTAGGTTACTGTCCACCATACCATTTTCTATATATGTAAGGCATTGTCCACTATAACATGCCATATGCCTAAGTTATTATCCACTATAACGCGTTCTATGCGTAAGTTACTGTCCACCATACCATTTTCTATATATGTAAGGCATTGTCCACTATAACATGGCATATGCCTAAGCTATTGTCCACTATAACATGGCATATGCCTAAGCTATTATCCACTATAACGCGTTCTATGCGTAAGTTACTGTCCACCATACCATTTTCTATATATGTAAGGCATTGTCCACTATAACATGCCATATGCCTAAGTTATTATCCACTATAACGCGTTCTATGCGTAAGTTACTGTCCACCATACCATTTTCTATATATGTAAGGCGTTGTCCACTATAACATGCTCTGTCCAGAAGCCTTTTTAACAAAAATTAACATATCTAGGGTTATGAACGGCAACAGCACCGCTGATCGACTTTTGAAAACAACACTATTTTACTTCAAATTCACCGTGCTCTCTTTTAGTTCTAATTCACCGTGGGCGCCACCCCCCCCCCCTCCAACCCTCTCCAACGACCAGCCGATACTGTTGGTACACAGGAGTTGGTTATGGTTAAAGATAGACGGGTGGTGCACGTCCTGGTGAGTACTCCACCGGGAGGACGAATGGGCGAAATGGTGGTCGGACCACGCGGGGGGTGGTGTTTGGGTGATTGGGGAGGGCCGCTTGATTTGCATAGGAGATGGCAAAGGAAAAGCTGCTGTCAGAAGCAGAGTCGACTGGTCAGACAACTGACAGAGCCCTCAACCTATTAGAGGAGACAGCGCCAAATATCTTCTGGGGGATAACGACGGCCTGCATCTATGGTTGGCTTGTACTCGTCTTCCATGTGGACTATGAGGGCTGGAGTCTGGGGAGGGTGGCTGGAGTCTGGGAGGGTGGCTGGAGTCGGGGAGGGTGGCTGGAGTCGGGGAGGGTGGCTGGAGTCGGGGAGGGTGGCTGGAGGCGGGGAGGGTGGCTGGGGGCGGGGGGGGTGGGGGGGGTGGGGGGGGGGGGGTTCTGGAGTCGGGGAGGGTGGCTGGAGTCGGGGAGGGTGGCTGGAGTCGGGGAGGGTGGCTGGAGTCGGGGAGAGTGGCTATGGTCGGGGGGGGGGGTCTAGAGTCGGGGAGGTAGGCTGGAGTCGGTCATGGACGGTCAGGGTTTCTGGAGTCGAGAAAGATTTTCTTTCTTTGGAATTTGATATAACTACGTCTGATTTTAAGGTGCTACAATGCATGAATGTGCAATCACTCGTATCCTGGTTCTTTCTCTTTGTGATTTGGTGGGCTGGGTGGGGGGTGCGGGGTTAGGTGGGAAGAGAGATTATGGAGTGGCTGATTTAAGTTTTCTATCTTCTCGTATTATCAACCAACTGCTTGCTTGACAACTGTTGCTGATGAGAAGTACATGTGTTTATATATATATATATATATATCTCATGTAGACCAGTGGTTCTCAACCTTTCTAGTGCCGCGACCCCTTGATACTGTTTCTCGTGTCGTGGCGACCCCCAAGCCACACAATTATTTTCGTTGCTACTTCATAGCTGTAAGGATATATGTTTTCAGATGGTCTTAGGCGACCCCTGGAAAAGGCTCCCGCGACCCCCAAAGGGGTCGCGACCCACAGGTTGAGAACCGCTGATGTAGACCCAGGTGCATCAGATATATTAAAACTGCTCAAATGGAAGTCAGCCGGAACAAAATTTGGCGTAGCTAGGGTTGGTTTCACCCGGTGCAGTAAACATGGTGTCACCCCCCCCCCCCCTCTCCCCCTCAACTTCAACAATGGATATATTCTTGTTAAAATAATGTCTTTAATTGAAGCTGAGGAGGAAAATGTATTTAAGTTTAAGTTAAATATTAAGAACGAACCAAAGTTAAGTTATAGTTATTTTACATTCAGTTTACTTTAAATTTTGCTTTGATAATCTTCGAAGCTGCAAACCTGTCAATCACTTGATCGAAATCAATATCCTTCACCGTATTACTTTCGGTTGATAGTAGAGCCAGATCAGAAAGCCTCAACTGTCCCCTAGTGGGTGGTAAATAGTTCTGGATAAGCCTTAGTTTTGAAAAGCTCCGCTCACACGAAGCCACGGACACACAGATCGTTAAAAAGAACAAACAATTGAAGTCTTAGTGAGAGTATTGGAAGAGATTCTAGGAAGCCCCATTCAGCTATGAATTTCAAAACATCGAATACTGACCAGTCCATGACTTTGTGAAATTCAATATCAGCTGCCTTTAGGTGTCTTCTAAGCCTTGGTAATTCCTTTAAAAGTTCATCTTCTGATAACTCATCATAGAGAGAGGTTAATTTTGGAACGGACACCAAATAACTCTTCTTCACTTGCTGATGTGGCAGCGCTTCTCGTACAGAAACAATGTTAAGGCCACTAGGCTGGTCACCACCATCTCAAGTAGATCATCCCAAATGAGTAAGTAGATAAACCTGAAATCACAGACAGCGTATAAAAGACCTTGTGCTGATGACAATCTTGCTAAAATCTTAAGGGACGATGCTAGTGACGAATGGGCGAAATAATTTTTTTTCGTTTTTCTGTGTTTCGATATACTTTGTTTCTCAAACCTTAAAAAAAAAAAAAAAAATTAATTATTAAAAATATTAGAAATTTTTAAAAACTGTTATTTTGTTAATCCTATAAATGGGTCAAAAGTCGTTTTAAAATATTTTTAACGATTCGATTCAGGTACTTAGAATTGCTCGACCACATCTTATTTTGTAACAATCAATGTAAAGCTTTATTTTTCAGAATTTATATAAATATTGCTTACTGTCTCTTTCGAAAGTTACAGAACACTTCAGTCGGCGTTGAATCATTGGCAAAGGGTGTTTTTCTGACTTAATTATAGGGTCACCTTATTTCTGACGCATCAACCTTGAACTTTTAATAAAGCATTGATATTACATTGATGGAAAATTACGTGTGATTGGTTCTGCTTTTATGGAATTAGGTTAGACCGAGCAGTGTGTGCTCTGTAAATATGCAATTTTAAAAAAAAAATGGTTTAAACACCTCCCCTCACCCCCCCTAAGTGGTATTACCCGGTGCGCTCCACACCACCCGCAACCCCCTAGCTACGCCACTGGTCGGAACATTCGTAGATGACAACAACCAGACCTCATGGTCTGGTGTCTAATTAGATTCTATAATAGCGACACCACATCGCCACTAACTTCTATCCCGTTATGTATTGGGATGCGTTTGCATCTATACATCTTTATTGTTCCCCCTCCCCCCTTTTTTTGCTTGTACTTGATTGTTATGAAGGTCTTTTCTCAAACAAATAGTTGGTTTCCTTCCTGGCCTGCCGTCTGCTGTTGGTCACCCAGTTTTGATACTCGATAGAAGATGTTAACTTATCCATCTTTCCTTCTCCCCCTACCCCTTTCCAAGTCACCCACTCTTGTCTATACCCTCACATTAACCTCCACGGGTTACATTGTCCGATCTAGTCATCCCCACCACCCCCAACCTTCTTAATCTCCCCCCTCCCTCACAAACCCTGGTTCTGGCCGTCTGTCTATCATTGCCAGTACCGCGCTATTCCCACATCAGCCAACCTTTCACGTCACTCGCTGCCTGTCTCCATATATGTCAGTCTGGTCTAGAGTCGAGATGCTCTCCGGACCCCGAGACTCAACGTGTAAGCTACTGACGAACTCATGATCATGTATGGACACGTCTCGTATAAGACACTGCCGTTTATTCGAAGCTTGTGGGTTTGTGTGTGTGTTTGTGTGTGTGTGTGTGTGTAAGGGGGGGGGGGTTGGGGTTGACCATTTGTTTTTTTTACAAGGCTCTGTGCTGACTACAATGCGGTTGACCTTCCGTCATGGGCCAAGCTTTTGGGCCTTTTACAATTATTAAAAACATGTAAACTAAGTAAAATAAAAATGAGACACTAGGATAGTAACTACTATACTATAGAAACAATGAAAATGGCTATAAAACGAGGACACTTTGGCACGTTTTGGCCTATACTTCAGGATCAACCCGAAACAGTACGAGGCGGAGTGGCTTATTGAAGTTGTTATGCTTCAACACAAGAAACTTCGTTAGTTCCCCTTACCTTGATAGAGTTGCTGCCATTTTACTTAATGAATATCATACATGCAGGTGGACATGGAGATTAAAAAAAAAATTGATAGAGTACAACCGGCCTAATATTCTCTGATAATGTTTGCCATCAATAGCAATTTTTTGCCATCAGTACGCACTTGTTTGCCATCAGTACGCTCTTGTTTGCCATCAGTACGCACTTGTTTGCCATCAGTACGCACTTGCTTGGCACCAATACGCACTTGCTTGGCATGGCTCCAATGCGCACTTGTTTGTTAGGAACATAAACATAGTGGACACTATCAAGTTTTTTTGTAACTGCTTCGCCTCCGACGTGCCCAGTATGTATCTACTAGCCAATATACCCGGCGATGCACGGGATTGCATTCGAGACAACAACAACTTCTACAGCCTTTTAATAAACATTGAAATAAGAGCCAAACCACACACACACACACACAAAACTATAGTAAATAAAATAAAAAAAATATAATAATTAATTTGTCTCCTATTAAAACATATTTTAAATAACTTTTGTCAACCTTTCGTTCCCCGATAGAATCCCATTCCCAAGTAGGATACCATTTTGCAATGGGATCCGCAGTTCCTATTGGTCCCGATCCCGATTGGACTCCCGACCTCATTTGGGATCCCGGTTCCAAATGGGATCCCGATCCTTTTCTGGATCCCGTTTCCAAATTGGATCCCATATTCCATTTGGGATCCAGACCTCAATGGGATCCCGATCCCCCGATCCCCACACCCATTGCTCGCTGTTACATTTTTATGAAGGATTTATGCGAAATACTTTGTGTTTAGGGGTCGTTTGATTAAAAAATTGCCTTACCAACATTGTATTCTTACATACTAAACTCAATTAGAGCGCATTAGTAACAAAAATTGCCTTACCAACATTTTATTCTTACATACTAAACTCACTTAGAGCGCATTAGTAACAAAAATTGCCTTACCAACATTGAATTCTTACATACTAAACTCACTTAGAGCGCATTAGTAACAAAAATTGCCTTACCAACATTGAATTCTTACATACTAAACTCACTTAGAGCGCATTAGTAACAAAAATTGCCTTACCAACATTGAATTCTTACATACTTAACTTACTTAGAGCGCATTAGTAACAAAAATTGCCTTAATATTTTATAATGTACTCATTCTTATAGCGCATCACATAATTTTCCCTGCTTCTTTATAGAACGCATGTGTAGGAATAATTGATCTCAACACTCCGCTGCACACATGGGCAATTGACCCCCCCTGGATTGATTGGATAAACAATTTTTAGACAAACATAGACAAAAAATGTATTAAAGTAAAGAGAAAATAAAGAGAAAGTAACTAAGCTGATGTCCTGTCCCTTCGTTCATCATACAAATACGCTACAGTAAATTAAAACTACATTAAAACATTACTAAACAAATTTCCCCCCCCCCTGGGAAGTTAATCGATTTTTTGCCGCCCCCCCTAGAAAGTTTTCTGCGGGCGCCCATGGCTGCACAGTATTTAATGAATGTTGGTGCTTTCTCCAAATGTTCTCTCAACGGAAGCAAGGACGCCCCCATTTTCTCTTCAAATCAGCGAGGAAACCGCGTTTCTCAATACTCCCTTGGATCTTCCCGTCTTAGCAGTGAGAGGATCTTATTGTTATATATGCTAGAAGATCTTATTGTGCTACCATTGAGAAGATTTTATTGTATTTACCAGCGAGAATATATTATTTTATTACAGGGAAAAGATCTTATTGTATTAGCACGGAGAATGCCCTCTTGTGTTAGTAGTGAGAAGATCTTATTGTGCTACCAGTGAGAAGATCTTATTGTATCACCAGTGACAAAATCTTTTCGTGTTAGAATTGTGCAGATTTTTCTATTGTAAACAATGAGAAGATATTTAAATGCATTTCGGGTCATATATTCCTGATAGGCTGCTCATATTATATCTATCTCACACAATTTCTCTTGCAATCAATTGTGGACCTTCGGTAATTTCAATTTTAAAAAAATAATGAAATAATAATAATTTTTTTTAATGACAGAAATGTTAGTTAAAATAAATTTCCCCATAATTTCTTAGAGCATCGTTGGTATGTAAAAGTCGAATATGGTTGGTATGTGCAAGTTGAACATCGTGTATATGTACAAGTTAAGCATCGTTGGTATGTACAAGTTGAGCATCGTTGGTATGTACAAGTTGATCATCGTTGGTATGTACAAGTTAAGCATCGCTGGTATGTACAAGTTGAACATCGTTGGTATGTACAAGTTGAGCATCGCTGGTATATACAAGTTGAACATCGTTGGTATGTACAAGTTAAGCATCGTTGGTATGTACAAGTTGAGCATCGTTGGTATGTACAAGTTGAACATCGTTGGTATGTACAAGTTGAGCATCGTTGGTATGTACAAGTTGAGCATCGTTGGTATGTACAAGTTGAACATCGTTGGTATGTACAAGTTGAGCATCGTTGGTATGTACAAGTTGAGCATCGTTGGTATGTACAAGTTGAGCATCGTTGGTATGTACAAGTTGAGCATCGTTGGTATGTACAAGTTGAGCATCGTTGGTATGTACAAGTTGAGCATCGTTGGCATGTACAAGTTGAGCATCGTTGGTATGTACAAGTTGAGCATCGTTGGCGTGTACAAGTTGAGCATCGTTGGCATGTACACGTTGAGCATCGTTGGTATGTACACGTTGAGCATCGTTGGTATGTACACGTTGAGCATCGTTGGTATGTACAAGTTGAGCATCGTTGGTGTGTACAAGTTGAGCATCGTTGGTGTGTACAAGTTGAGCATCGTTGGCATGTACAAGTTGAGCATCGTTGGTATGTACAAGTTGAGCATCGTTGGCATGTACAAGTTGAACATCGTTGGTGTGTACAATGCACAAGGACAGAGAGTGTTCGCTCAACAAAATTTAAATTCCTTTGACGCATCTCTCCCTTCGCATGATCGTGATGGAACGATGTCCGCACCGGACGCGCTAAGTGTATGACCGATCGCTCCATCTACTGTTGGCGGCAGGACGGTGGCGGTGGACGATCTTCCTCTTGGTCTCTCTGCCTTGACCAACAACATAAATGAAACTATGACGTCGGTGTTGGTTTCTGGTTCTTTGTGTATGGTCATAATTGGATACGCCTTAATGGGGTGGGTGTTTTGGGGTAGCTCTCCATGTGGTGTCAAGTAGATGTGCATGTGGTTATTACGTAGCTCTTTATTTGGGTTTAAGTAGCTCTATATGGGGTTTTAAGTAGCTCTATGTGTAGTTTTAAGTAGCTCTATATGTGCTTTTAAGTAGCTCTATATTGTTTTTAAGTAGCTCTATATGTAGTTTCTAAGTAGCTCTACATGTGGTTTTAAGTAGCTCTATATGTGTTTTTAAGTAGCTCTATATGTGGTGTCAAGTAGATGTGCATGTGGTTATGACGTAGCTCTTTATTTGGGTTTAAGTAGCTCTATATGTGGTTTTAAGTAGCTCTATAAGTGTTTTTAAATAGCTCTATATGTAGTTTTTAAGTAGCTCTATATGTGGTTTTAAGTAGCTCTATATGTGGTTTTAAGTAGCTCTATATGTGGTTTTTAAGTAGCTCTACATGTGGTTTTAAGTAGCTCTATATGTGGTTTTAAGTAGCTCTATATGTGGTTTTAAGTAGCTCTATAAGTGTTTTTAAATAGCTCTATATGTAGTTTTTAAGTAGCTCTATATGTGGTTTTAAGTAGCTCTCTATGTGTTTTTAAGTAGCTCTATATGTAGTTTTTTAGTAGCTCTATATGTGGTTTTTAAGTAGCCCTATGTGTGGCTTTCTCTTTTTAGAGGCGGTTTCTGGTTGACTGCCCCCCCCCCACTTTTTTTGGCCACCCCCCCCCCGGGCTTGTTTATTCCCAGTCTATATAATTGCAATAAAATGCATGAATGTGCAGGAGTAACACTTGACATCATCGTTTCTCAATCATGGATTCTTGTAAATGCATTTAATACATATAATGCAACCACTTCTGCCGCTACAACCACAACATCCACACGTATAGTATCAGCCTCGTAAAGCTTCAGTAACATCCACNTACCATCATACCATAATACCATCGTACCATCATACCATCATACATGCATACTATCATACCATCATACTATCACACACACACACACACACACACACAGAGACACGCACACACACACAGAGACACACACACAGAGACACACACATATACACACAGATACACATATACTTGTTTCGGTCCCTCCCCACGCCCAATCAGATGGAAACATGCACCCAACATGAGCAGCCATGTTGTCGTTGTGCTATTGGTACTCTGAGCAGCAGCCATGTTGTCGTTGTGCTATTGGTACTCGATGTTTCGGATATAAAATCCCGTGTACTTGTTATGAGACCAATATACACAATTCGATACCGGAACTCCGTTCTACTTTCACTTTATCCCTCCTGTTGTCTCTCGCCTCCATCCCTTGTCATCCAGTGGTGTCCCGCCCCCCCCCACCCCCACATCAGCGCCCCCACCACGGGTTGCCTCCCATCTGACTATCTGTCATGTTTAATCTCTTCATACTTCTCTCCCCTCATTCCTCTTTCTCGACTTGTCTTACTCTAGAGACCCACGTCTGGAAACGTCTACCGTGTCTGCTTGTCTCTGTGCCTGCCCTTACGTCCGTTCGTACGTATTGTAATTGTAGTGTTAAGGTTTGTAGAGGAACCTTGTGACGCCAAGTGTTTGACTATTCCGTGAAACTTAAAGAAAACCCACATTTTTTGTGTGTGTGATGTACGCCTTCTACGATTGTTTGCCCTCGATTCACCCACCAATCATTGACGCCCCCAACATCGGTGACATGATTGTTGTGTGGCGTCCTCATTTAAAAGTAAGATTCTAACCGTTAGAATAAAAAATGCTTTAAAATTATTTTAAACAGACCTTCACATTGGTCAATTCGATGTGTCAGTATTGGTGGATGTGTTTCATTGAAACTTTTCTTTTTGTTTAAAAGCTCTATCATGCGACTTTATAACAACCCAGCCCCGCGTGTAGACTTTGATGATCGCAATATTGGTTTCAACGCGGAGTGGCATCGTAGAGTTATCTCCCCTACTATTATTTTTTCATATGTCGTCACCAATTAAGTTGTCGCAACATCCTGCCCACTTATTCCCCACCTCCCTTAATTGGGAAAGTGTGTCTACGTTTTCAAGAAAGTTATAATTACAGGTAGATAATATTCACTGAACATTGAATTGCTTGGTTTTCAATTCTAGAAAATTATGACTCACTATATAAATAAGACTGTCGACTGTGACCAGTTGACGTACAACAGCTTCCAATACTCACTCGTTTTTTTCCCTGCGTGTGTTTGGGGTTAAAATTTTAACAGTTCTCTCATTCACATTGTGTAAGTTAATAGAGTCTTTATATATATTTCGTTCTATACCGGAGTTCAGTCCTTTGTTCCATATTGCCCAGTGAGTCAAATCTTAAAACAGACTACATTCATTAAACCTTGTAACGGTACGTAGAAGGCTTGACTTCCACTGGGTCGTGAATGCCCTTGGGATCCTTAAATCCGAGAACTAGCACAATGCTTAAACTAATAGTAATAAATTTCAGTGCGTCAAACTACCAGCAAGGCATTTCAGTCTCTCAAACAACCAGCAAGGCATTTCAGTCTCTCAAACTACCAGTAGGTCATTTCAGTCTGTCAAACAACCAGCAAGGCATTTCAGTCTCTCAAACTACCAGTAGGACATTTCAGTCTCTCAAACAACCAGCAAGGCATTTCAGTCTCTCAAACAACCAGTAAGACATTGCAGTCTCTCAAACTACCAGTAGGTCATTTCAGTCTGTCAAACTACCAGCAAGGCATTTCAGTCTGTCAAACTACCAGTAGGTCATTTCAGTCTGTCAAACAACCAGCAAGGCATTTCAGTCTCTCAAACTACCAGTAGGTCATTTCAGTCTGTCAAAATACCAGCAAGGCATTTCAGTCTCTCAAACTACCAGTAAGACATTTCAGTCTCTCAAACTACCAGTAGGTCATTTCAGTCTGTCAAACTACCAGTAAGGCATTTCAGTCTCTCAAACAACCAGTAAGACATTTCAGTCTCTCAAACAACCAGTAAGACATTTCAGTCTCTCAAACTACCAGTAGGTCATTTCAGTCTGTCAAACTACCAGTAAGGCATTTCAGTCTCTCAAACAACCAGCAAGGCATTTCAGTCTCTCAAACAACCAGTAAGACATTTCAGTCTCTCAAACTACCAGTAGGTCATTTCAGTCTGTCAAACTACCAGCAAGGCATTTCAGTCTCTCAAACTACCAGTAAGACATTTCAGTCTCTCAAACTACCAGTAGGTCATTTCAGTCTGTCAAACTACCAGTAAGACATTTCAGTCTCTCAAACAACCAGTAAGGCTTTTCAGTCTCTCAAACAACCATTAAGACATTTCAGTCTCTCAAACTACCAGTAGGTCATTTCAGTCTGTCAAATTACCAGTAGGTCATTTCAGTCTGTCAAACTACCAGTAAGACATTTCAGTCTGTCAAACTAACAGTAAGGCATTTCAGTCTCTCAAACAACCAGCAAGCCATTTCAGTCTCTCAAACTACCAGTAAGACATTTCAGTCTGTCAAACTACCAGTAAGGCATTTCAGTCTCTCAAACAACCAGCAAGGCATTTCAGTCTCTCAAACAACCAGTAAGGCATTTCAGTCTGTCAAACTACCAGTAAGACATTTCAGTCTGTCAAACTACCAGTAAGGCATTTCAGTCTCTCAAACAACCAGCAAGGCATTTCAGTCTCTCAAACAACCAGTAAGACATTTCAGTCTCTCAAACTACCAGTAGGTCATTTCAGTCTGTCAAACTACCAGCAAGGCATTTCAGTCTCTCAAACTACCAGTAAGACATTTCAGTCTCTCAAACTACCAGTAGGTCATTTCAGTCTGTCAAACTACCAGTAAGGCATTTCAGTCTCTCAAACAACCAGTAAGANGTTTCTTACGATATGTGTTTCTGTGAGTTGAGTTTTTGTTAAAACAAAGACTTATCAAGAACTATTTACGATACGCCATGGGACAGTCAAGGCTTATTGATCTGGCTCTGATATTATTATTTCAACTTTTTATAGTCAATGATAATTATTGTGATATTGTCATTGAATGGTTTACAGTTTTAAAGAACAGGTAAATCAAATTTTAAGTAAAAATTAGAAAATCATTAAACAAGAAAAAAGTATAGGGTGACACCCCCCACCCCCTTTAACACTGATCCCCCCGTTTCACGCTTTACACACTTACTTGAGTAAATGCAGTTAATTACCCCCTCGCCGTCCGCTGTCCGCCCCCCCTCTCCCCAAGCTCCCCGGCCCATCCAATTGCTGGACATGTTGATATTGTCACAGCTCTCTCAGTATGAAACTAGTTCTTCATCTCTGACCATTATTTAAATCTACTTGTGTTTTTTTTTTGTTTTTTTAAATCACCAGCACCAGCGCATTCATATATTTCCACTTTCAATCCATCAAAACCGAGTCTGTAATAAAATTACACCGTCCGACTGGCCAAGATTTTGGGGAGTGGGTGGGGTGCTGGGGGCGGCAGAAGATAGATTACAAGGAGGTGGTTTTTTATCGGTGATAAACTGCCTGTCTTTGAAATAATTATGATTACCTCCTCGATGGGAATGGGACATTTGGGCTGTGTGTGTGTGTGGGGGGGGGGGACTCTGGTAGAATTTGACTGGCTGCTAAGGGGGGGGGGGGGGAAGAGTTAAAATAACCTTTATGAGGGGTAACGAAACCCCTCAGATTTTTCCCGAAATGCTTAAAAATTGGTGACGCCATCTAAAAAAAAAACAACAACAACAAAACTGTGTCGAACGTAGAATATTGTACCATCTTTTTTTTTTGGGGGGGGGGGGGGTTT
>CAXITT010000314.1:220299-254333 GCA_964033795.1 Lymnaea stagnalis | reverse complement strand
AGTCTAAGTCAATTTCGGCCGAAACCGAAGAAAAACCGAAAGTTAACTTTTCTCTTTCGGCCGAAACCGAAATAAAGCCGAAAGTTAACTTTTCAGTTTCGGCCGAAACCGAAACTTGGCCGAAAGTGATAAAATGGCCACTTTCGGCGCCGAAACCGAAGCCGAAGCCGAAATTCGGTCGGTCTCTACTCACCATTGCACCGCACACGGTGAATGTAACAAGCGTTTAGAGCAGAGGTTCCCAAACTTATTAGGCCTACCGCCCCCTTTTCAGAAAAAAAAAAAAATTACTCAGGCCCACCTGAGTTGTTCATTCTTTAAGCGAACAAACAGAAAGATATATGTATCTATATTGCTACCTACGTCCTAAATATAAGTGAATAAAAATGTTGTAAATAGACTCTTTGAAGCTTGAAATTATAAAATTATTTATTACAAACACATAAAATAAATATAATGGAGGATGATTTTAACATAAAATTTTATTTTTATTCAACGCCGCCAAATGCACCCTCTGGATCTTTCCAGCACCCAACCCCCAAGGGTCGGTATCGCCCACTTTAGGATTCACTAGTTTAGAGTGTAGATTCGTATGTTCTATAACTCGCCCCCACCTAAAAAAAAAATAAAAAATAAAAAAATACTGTTAGGGTCCCTATCCCAACCCTTTCCAGTCACGGGGTCCGCCTTACAGTTATGGCTGTTCCTATTTCGATGCACACTGGCTCGGGTTTCCATCTGTAATCCCCTCAATCACGCCCTTATTTCTCCAATCCTTAAACAATCACTCATACATCCCAGGTCTCCTATTCTCTTCCCCCCCACCCCCCACCCATCGTTCTTTTTTCATTTTCTGCATTTCACCGCCCTGCCCTCTCCCCTTGCCCCACTTGCTTTTTTGTTTTGTTTTTTTTTTTGGGGGGGGGGGGTTGTGATGTCACCCAACGGATCTCAAACCACGGTACGGAACCGATGGATTTTTGTTTCTATATTCCATTGGGGTTCAGCCTTGAAATAACGGAGAGTGGCGAAAACAGTTACAGGAGTGCGTCACTGACATCTGTCTGTCATGTCACTCTCATTATGAGGAGGGTTTTTTCCCCCAAAATTAATCAGATGTGGCACATATATATGTGACATCTATACATGGCGCACCTGCCTATACGTGTGGCACCTATACATAGCGCACCTGCCTATACGTGTGGCACCTATACATGGCGCACCTATACATGACGCACCTGCCTATACGTGTGGCACCTATACATGGTGCACCTGCCTATACGTGTGGCACCTATGCATGGCACACCTATACGTGTGGCACCTATACATGGCACACCTATACGTGTGGCACCTATACATGGCACACCTATACGTGTGACACCTATACATGGCGCACCTATACGTGTGGCACCTATACATGGCGCACCTATACTTGTGGCACCTATACATGGCGCACCTATACGTGTGGCACCTATACATGGCGCACCTATACGTGTGGCTCCTATCCATCGCGCACCTATACGTGTGGCACCTATACATGGCGCACCTATACGTGTGGTACCTATACATCGCGCACCTATACGTGTGGCACCTATACATCGCGCACATAGACGTGTGGCACCTATACATGGCGCACCTAGACGTGTGGCACCTACACATGGCGCACCTATACGTGTGGCACCTATACATCGCGCACATAGACGTGTGGCACCTATACATGGTGCACCTAGACGTGTGGCACCTATACATGGCGCACCTATACTTGTAGCACATGTACACTTGACACCTATACTTGTAGCATATGTACACATGACACCTATACTTGTAGCACATGTACACGTGGCACCTATACTTGTAGAACATGTACACGTGGCACCTATACTTGTAGCACATGTACACGTGACACCTATACTTGTAGCATATGTACATGTGACACCTATACTTGTAGCACATGTACACGTGGCACATATACTTGTAGCACATGTACACGTGGCACCTATACTTGTAGCACATGTACACATGGCACCTATACTTGTAGCACATGTACACGTGACACCTATACTTGTAGCACATGTACATGTGGCACCTGCACATAACCGTGTCGCAAATGTCAGAAAATCACCAGCTATCATATTAAGTTATACTTTTTAAACTATACTGTTTCTTGATTTGTGCGTTTTTACTTCAACACCTGTCCACACCCGCTGGCTCTGCCTTCCACACCCCTAGGGAATTCAGCACCTCTAGTTCAAAACTTCTGCAAGTTTTTTTGTTTTTTTGTTGTTGTTGTTTTTTTGTTGTATTTTTGTATGTTTTTTTTTCCCTTTTACTAGTGTCCATTTTTATTTAATTATTTTTACTTTTTTATACCAACGACGCCTCTTTTTCTTTTTGAATCTTACTTTCTCCTCCCCTGATTTTTTTTCTTTACACCTCACCCACTACCCCCCCCCTACCCGACCAATACATTTTCTCACAGTCGTGCTCTCTATTCTTTGTTATTTTAACTCATTCTCTCCCTTTTTTCCCACAGACATCCCCTCTGACGTAGTTTACATGTTGTTATCGGTTAAAAAATACCCCCCCCCCAAAAAAAAATAAAATAAATACAAAAAAAAAAATAACAGCAACAAAAAATACAACAATCATCTTACAAACGTTTTTGGTTAGCCACTTTTGTGTGTGACGCCATGAAATGGTGAGTTCTTGGTGCCACCAATATAATACATTAAAACTACCCATCTGTCACGTGATTGTGATTATTACCACCAGTAAGACCAATGCATGTTATGTTACATTGAAACCACCCATCTGTCACGTGATTGTTATTGTTACCACCAGTAAGACCAATGCATGTTATGTTACATTGAAACCACCCATGTGTCACGTGATTGTGATTGTTACGACCAGTAAGACCAATCCATGTTATGTTACATTGAAACCACCCATCTGTCACGTGATTGTGATTGTTACCACTAGTAAGACCAATGCATGTTATGTTACATTGAAACTACCCATCTGTCACGTGATTGTGATTGTTACCACCAGTAAGACCAATGCATGTTATGTTACATTGAAACCACCCATGTGTCACGTGATTGTGATTGTTACGACCAGTAAGACCAATCCATGTTATGTTACATTGAAACCACCCATCTGTCACGTGATTGTGATTGTTACCACTAGTAAGACCAATGCATGTTATGTTACATTGAAACTACCCATCTGTCACGTGATTGTGATTGTTACCACCAGTAAGACCAATGCATGTTATGTTACATTGAAACCTCCCATCTGTCACGTGATTGTTATTGTTACCACCAGTAAGACCAATGCATGTTATGTTACATTGAAACCACCCATCTGTCACGTGATTGTGATTGTTACCACCAGTAAGACCAATGCATGTTATGTTACATTAAAACCACCCATCTGTCACGTGATTGCGATGACTGCCACCAGGTGTCACGTGTATAGTGCATCAGGGGACATAATTTGATTGTCCGTATGTCTGTTCTAAATTCACCGTGTCCCATATCCCTAGCAGAGTAGTTCTCAACCTGTTCTATTTTGTACATTCACCGTGCCCCATATGCCCAGCAGAGTAGTTCGCAAAGCATGGTAAATGTTCCTTATTTACCGCGCTCCGGCCTTTCTCCTCTTATCAACTAGTTTTATTCACTAGTTCTCAACTTGTTGTCTACGACCCCCAACCGATGGTCCGCTAGGAGGGGATTTTCTTCACAGAAATATTTGAATTACATCGCAAAATTCACGCAGCTAAAATGTGGGAAGTTGTTTGCATAGGGTTCCAAATGACAAGTGACGCCACGATGAAGATGATGACCAGGGGTTCCAAATGACAAGTGACGCCACGATGAAGATGATGACCAGGGGTTCCAAAATCTCAAATGACACCAAGATGGAGATGATGACCAGGGGTTCCAAATGACAAGTGACACCGCGATGAAGAAAGCGTGATAAATAGTGTTAGTTCGTGGTGTTCCTAAAGTTATGCCATGGCGAAGTCCCCAGTACCGTCACTTTACAAGTGCCTCCCCTGTCGAACGAGCCTAACACGAAGATAGTACTACGACTGTTTTAACCCCCACCCCTCAGTATTCCCCTTTGTCCTAGCAGTTGGTTCAGGGCAGGATCACCAGGATCTGTGGCTCGTCTCGTTTTTCCAACATGGGCCGTGTCGTCATAGATGACAGGTGTCACGTGTCGAGATCCAATTACTATTAGATACAGTGATAGATATTAATTGTACTCCCTCGGTCAACTCGGGGGCTCTCAAACGGACCTCATAAAGACCACATCTTGATGTAATCGTCGTCATGGGGCTCTTTTGGACGTGAGCCTGAGCCCCTGACGTCTTCTGGCTCTGTTATTTTGGGTTTGGAAAAAAAAGAAAATTAAATGAATCATGCTGCACGAATTAATTTTAAGGGCTCATTTTCTCTCATTTTGAGAACCGCTTGGGTTGACAGATAATACGGGCTGGCTTTTTTTAATCCATGGCAGGGGAGGTTCTCAAAATGTCATTAAACAAAATGCCATGGTGATACCGATCCGTCCCTGGTTATCCCGGTGACAGCTAAGTGGAGACAAGTGAAGGAAAACGTGTGCCCTTTGATGCGGAACTGACGTGTGTCTACATCTTAAAGTTGTTGTTTTATTATGATGCCGCTGGTGGTGGTGTGGAGGTCTTATCAAGGGCTGACAAGTCAGGGAAAGAAGACTTTGGTACAGAGTCCGTGCATGGCCATGACTAACAATCATAATCCCGTGCATGGTTATGGAGTTTGGTTTTTCTTATTACCGTAGATCAGGAGTCTCAAATTTGAGGGCGGGCCATTTGAGGCCCGCAAGACGATATTTTGCGGCCCGATACCTGACAAAAAAGTCTAGTGTTAATGCCGCCCTCGCGTTTTCCCCATTCTAATATCTAAGATGTGACCAATGTTCCCGTTAAGCTGCGCGGCCGCGCAGCTATCCCACAGACGCCGCGCAGCAGTTCTGAGTATCCACGCAGCAAATTTCCATGTTAGTGTGTGTTTATGTTTGTGGGCTGTAAAATTTTGCACACAAAAAAATTAATGCTGTAAAACTTTGCACACAACTGTATGATTCTGCACACGAACCAACAAACCTTATAGAGGGAACATTGGATGTGACCCTCTGCGACGGTTTCAGACGAATCTGACCGACGAGTTTAATTCTGAATTTTAATATGTTTGTAAAGGTTCGGACGCTGATTATAATGGGATGAAACCGTTTTAAAATCGGACTAAAAGTTTTTATTTCATAGCATTTTATGAGACAAACATGGCGGCCAAGGTGAGGTTTTGAGAAAACACGCTTCCAATATTGTATAGACATGTATCAAAAGTTTAAAAAGTCAGTTAGTGGCTAATGCACGACCATAAGTGTGTAAAATTGTAGCATTCTGACATAGTTTCAAAGAATCCCTATTAAAATTGCCGCTAGTGTGGACGAGTGAAGGAAATTCCGAGCCTGTCAGCTGGGTCGCTTTCAAAACAAGGTTAGTCGAAAAGGCCTTTCCTAACATAAACATTTTTTTAATTTTAAAAAATCAAAATTAATTCTCCCTACAATAGCATCTTCCTTCGCATCAATAATTCATAAATATTGCCTGTCCCTGCTTTCTGTTTGAATAGGCTTTAGTCTTAAAATCGCTAGTGGGTGACCAGCCATAATTTTATTTTTATTGTATGCTCTTTCGTCTTTGTGTACCAGAGGCTCATTATTTTCATAGCATTTATTAGTTGGATATTTTTAATTTGGATCACCGGGGATTTTATTTTTTTTGCCAATGATAAAATGCCGTTAAGAAAGCTACGCAATGTGACGGCCTGGTCTACTTCTGGAGTTTAGGGATGACGGCGGGTCTACTTCTGGAGTTTAGGGGTGACGGGATGACGGCCGGGTCTACTTGTGGAGTTTAAGGGTGACGCGATGCTCAACATTCGAGTTATAACGTCTTGTTGGTCTGACATTGTAAACGCTTTTCTGTGGAATACTTGATGCGGCCCAGTCTCACTCCGACTCTCCTGCGGCCCCCGGATAATTTGAGTTTGAGACCCCTGCCGTTTATTTATTTTATGTTAACTTGTTAAAGGACGTTTCACTTTTAAGTATGTTTAAGAATGGGGCAAAAACACACACACACACACTCGCACGCACGCACATACACACAAAGCGTTGCGTTTAATAAATAACAGCAGCAATTGGGGAAAGTTGTATTGAACGTGAATCGAACACAGGAGAACCACATAGCAGGCGAGTATTCAACCTTGTACACCATTCGATCAGAGAAACTTTTAAAAGAAATATATATATGTTCGTATTTGTTTCAACTAATTATCCATACGTAGCACTTTTTTAAATTTCAATCAAAGTCGGGCTGGCCTTTTGGTTAAGTCAAGGGTTTCCCAACCCTTTATATACACATCATCCCCCTCCACACACACACACGCACAAGTTGTTTGATTAGTTGTGTCTCACAAGCATCTGCTAAATTAACACTGTGTTTAAAATTTGAAATAAGAAATAGACTTCTAATATTCTTACTAATATACTTGAAGAACTTAGAAAATACAGTTTGTTACCTTTTTCATCAGTTTAAATGTTAGTGAATAAATTATGACTTATATATATATATATTATATATATATACACTAGATCTAATACACATACATGCATAAATGCATACATATATATAAACGTTTATATAGTAACTTAAAGTCAATGGTTCCTCTGTGGTTATAGTAACTTTTCCTCGCACCAGCCGCCCCACATTTCACAACACATATCACAACACGTATCACAACACGTATCACAACAAATATCACAACACCTATCACAATACATATCACAACACCTATCACAACACATATCACAACACATATCACAACAAATATCACAACACATATCACAACACATATCACAACACATATCACAACACATATCACAACACATATCACAACACCTATCACAACACATGTCACAACACATATCACAACATATATCACAACATATATCACAACACTTACCACAACACCTATCACAACACTTACCACAACACTTACAACAACACTTACCACAACACATATCACAACAAATATCACAACACCTATCACAATACATATCACAACACCTATCACAACACATCACAACACATATCACAACACATATCACAACACATATCACAACACATATCACAACACCTATCACAACACCTATCACAACACATATCACAACACTTACCACAGCACCTATCACAACACTTACAACAACACTTACCACAACACATATCACAACACCTATTGCAACACATATCACAACACCTATCACAACACATATTACAACACATATCACAACACCTATCACAACACATATCACAACACCTATCACAACACCTATCACAACACCTATCACAACACATATCACAACACCTATCACAACACCTATCACAACACCTATCACAACACATATCACAACACCTATCACAACACCTATCACAACACATATCACAAAACTTTCTGTATGTATTTTCCTCAGAGCGTTTGGCCCTGCAAAATGACAAGGAGAAAGCAGAATGCACCAAAACGACTAAAAAGTGAGTACGCCTTGAATGTCATGTCATGCTGTAGTGTCATGTCATTTCTCTTCCGTTATGTTTATACTGTGCAGTCTTTATGATAAATTAATTCATGTATTTAATTAATTTTTCTTTGTTTCTCTCATTGTTTCATTTGCTATATACTCACACCTCAACTTAACATATTCTATCTCTGCCCAATTATGTTTTCCCCACTTCTGCCCCATGATGTTTGTTCCATCTCTGCCCCCATGATGTTTGCCCCATGATGTTTGTCCAAAGATATTTGCTCCATGATGTTTGTCCCATGATGTTTGCCCCATAATGTTTGACCCATGATGTTTGCCCCATCTCTGCCCCATGATGTTTGTCCCTTCTCTGCCCAATAATGTTTTCCCCACTTCTTCCCCATTGTGCTTTTTCCATCTCTGCCCCATGATGTTTGTCCTTTCTCTGCCCCATTATGTGTTCCCCACTTCTGCCAAATAGTGTTTGGTCTATCTTTGCCCCATGATGTTTGCCCCATAATGTTTTCCCCATTTTCTGCCCCATGATGTTTTCCCCTTCTCTGCCCCATGATGTTTGCCCCTTCCCTGCCCCATGATGTCTGCCTCATCTCCGACCTACCTGAAACCAACCAGTGGTGGTGTAAATCGACATTATTCTACATGAATCCAACATCGCTTACCTCAGTCCTTTCATTATCTCTGTACTCCCCCGCCTACTGTCTACTCATCGGTCTACTCACCCGTCTACTGTCTACTCACCCGTCTACTGTCTACTCACCCGTCTACTGTCTACTCACCCGTCTACTGTCTACTCACCCATCTACAGTATACTCACCCATCTACAGTATACTCACCCGTCTTTTGTCTACTCACCCGTCGATCACCTTTCTTAAAGTTACCTCTTCCTGGACTTTCCGCATACATTATTTTTCTAAGTTATTCACCAATGCGGCACTTTCCAATGTAGCCGCCAGGTCTCCACACGACCACATTCCGACCAGCAGGCCAAGTCTGTCGGCCATGATCCTTCAAAACCAGCACGATTCCCCCCCCTCCCTCACTCCCCCACCCCCGTCTTATCGCATTTGTCAGCGCTCACAACTGCTGCGAATTACTGTGAGCACACTGACCTGTCACTCAGGCCGTCACGTGACGCCGGTGACATTTTGCATTTGGCCCAAAATCTGTGCACGCTCCTTGCTGCAACTCTGAGGCCAGCCACTGACACACATACTGTAACAAAGAATGTTAAGGTTACTGTACACAGTGGTTTTCGTGTGTCCGGTACACATATTGTAGCTAATGTTTTTATGTTACTTTATACAATAGTCTTCGTGTGTCCGGCACACATATTGTAACAAAGGTTGTTATGTTAATGTACACAGTGGTCTACGTGTGTCCGACACACATACTGTAACACAGGTTGTTATGTTAATGTACACAGTGGTCTACGTGTGTCCGACAGTGCCGACACACATACTGTTAGAAAGGTTGTTGTTAGGTTACGGTCCAAATTGGTTGTCGATATCTACATCAGATCTTTACACTTTACCGCCATTTTATGTGTAGAGTGGGATGGACCCCCGATGTAGAACCCTCCTAAACTGACACTTGCACGCTTATCATTACCTACCGCACCTCATGTTTGCGCACAATTTCGGGAATCCCCGATCGCCACAAAGCGCTAGTGCAACACAATGGCGCCCTGCTCTGCCCCGTTCAGTTTGCAGCGCGCGCTTGTATGTCACTCCATTTTCTCTTTCTTGTAACGTAGCTGAATACATAAGCTCGCGGCAACTTTACCCCGGGCGATAAGACCGCGTAGGGGCCCTGGTGAGGCCGGGATGGGGGGGGGGGGCTTGTTAATTTTGTATTCCTTGAATAATGGGCTTGTCGACTATTGAATACCGTGATGGATTTGTTCTGACAGCTCCTGACCAAACCACTCGGTTCTATCATCTATAACCCAGCAAACCCTCCCCCACACTCTATTTATCCCCCCCCCCCCCACCAACCCTTTAATTCCTGGGCTTTCGTTTACCGGTCTCTTCAATAGCTTTATTTTTACAACAGCCTTGTTTTTGTCGTGGTGGATTTGTTCTGGCAGCTCCTGGCCAAACCCCTCGGTTCTTTCATCTTTACCCCCGCAAACCCTCCCCCACCCTCTTTTTTTCTCCCCCCCCCCCCACCAACCCTTTAATTCCTGGGCTTTCGTTTACCGGTCTCTTCAATAGCTTTATTTTTACAACAGCCTTGTTTTTGTTTTTGTTTTGTTTTCATATCTCTATTTTAGTTGAAATGAAGGATGATAAAAGGCATAAAGAATGATATAAAGTAACAAGAAACCATTTGACACCCACAAAAATGGGCAGCTTAGCCGTTGACTGTTAGGAAATTACAACAACTGGCATTTGACTGGCCGACTGGCTTAATTTCAAGTCAAGTCAAGTCAATATGACTAGTTTTCCTTGAATTCATTTGCATCAAATTTAGGAACTGTCAGTTATTTAATAGACTCTATGGGATACACACACACACGATATTTATAGATATATAGATATAGATGTGTGTGTGTGTTTTTATATGTATATATATATATATATATATATATAAAGATATATGTGTGTGTGTATCCCATAGTCTATTAAAGTTGCATATATGTTAAATAATTAGTCTCCTAAAGTTGTATATCTTAAATGTTTAGTCTACCAAATCTGTATATGTTAAATGTTATGTCTACTAAATCTATATGTTAAATGTTCAACAGTTGTAGCAGGATCTCAAACGAGAAAGCTGAAAGCAGACACTGGGTCAGACCTTTGAAAAATGCAGATTTCATTTGCACACATTTTAAATGTCAAAATCAGACAATGAGTATACAAAGCCCTGTCCCTATGCAGACAGTAGAAGGACCCCTGACCCCAGTCATACAGTAGGCAGACCCCTGCCCTCCCATTCATATAGCACATTGTCCACTGCCCCCGGTCAAACAGTACAAAGACCCCTGCCGCCCCCCCTCCCGACCCCTACCCTACAACCCCCCCCCCCCCCCCCCAAGAATGTATACAGTGGACGGTCTACTGCCCGTAGTAAGTAAGCCATGGATTGATTGATTCTAATTGACAGTCTGTCCGGCCTGGCTTACTCATGACGTCCACTCCACCGGTCCGCGCGTGGCGTTGGCCCCGAATGCCTTTACGGAGAAACCTGCTATTGAGAATGTGTCTTAAGTCATACGGCTTGATCATAGTCTTAAGGGAAATGAAACCTGCTATTGAGAATGTGTCTTAAGTCATACGGCTTGATCATAGTCTTAAAGAAAATGAAACCTGCTATTGAGAATGTGTCTTAAGTCATACGGCTTGATCATAGTCTTAAGTTAAATGAAACCTGCTATCGAGAATGTGTCTTAAGTCATACGGCTTGATCATAGTCTTAAGGGAAATGAAACCTGCTATTGAGAATGTGTCTTAAGTCATACGGCTTGATCATAGTCTTAAGGGAAATGAAACCTGCTATTGAGAATGTGTCTTAAGTCATAAGGCTTGATCATATTCTTAAAGGAAATGATCAGTTAATTATGTAATAAACATATTTGTGCTCATAAAGTGACCATTGTTTTAATAACTGAAACCTTCGATTGAATTTGGCCGACAGAACCTGGTCTCCAGCGTATGCTCCAAACTGATGCATCGTCTGAGTCGATTAGTTTGTATAGCACACGTTTGTACTCTTCACTTGTAGTCTATAGTGACCTGAGAATTGGACGTGTTGAAGTCGTGAATCGAGTTTTAAAGAGCAATGGAGTCAAACACCTCTACGGATTCCGGTAACTTGAATACGGAATTTGATGTACAGAATGACGTGACATCATCTACAAATTTCGAGTTTCCACCTTTAAAAAATGGACCCGCTTGTAGTTGTGCGACCCCAAGTACTTGCCTTGAGCCTTAGAAGTCGGACTAATGAGTCTGACTGCACATCGCGGAATCGACCTCTTAGTTCCCTATTATCAGCCATTAGATTTTGTAGCGAGTATCGGTCCCATTTATACACCATTACCCTACGAAGCGAAGCCGATTCTAAAACAACAACCGGCTATAGGTTACTCCGTGGTCTCGGCTGTACCCCTGCTCGTAAACGGGATCGGGGCCCCCGAGATGGGGGTCGCGTCTGCGACGTTCTGACCTGTCACTAAGATTAGCGATGTTTCACTTCACGGTTATTGCATGTCGGTGCGCGTTCTCCTCAGGTGACCCTTGACGAGAACTCGGTCTGAGGCAAGGAGTGAGAGAGGTGGGGGAAATGGGGGAGGGGGGGTTAGGTTGTGTGTGTGTGTGTGTAGGGAGGGGATGTTTGCGTGAGGAAATAAGTATGAGGATTATTCAAGGTTTATGTATGTAATTATTTATTTGTTTTATTTGATTATTTTATTGTTTTTGTAATTATGCGTGTGTCTGTGGGTGGGGTGGGTTTTTTGTGCGGGGGGGGGGAGTAAACACATATAGGTTATCTTTTTCTTTAGAAAATCCAAACAAAGGTATCTCGTCATTTATTGACATGGTGCAGACGACTGAAGGAAGCCGTCAAAGTTAAACTTCCAATCAGGTTTGAGACTTCGACTTGGGGCGTCGCCATGCACGTTGTTAGTGAGGAGGTCCTTTGCATGCCCGACGTTGAAGATCTTTGGTAGGAGGACCTTTACATTCCTGGACATGACCATGACGATCATAGGTACTTTGCCATGCCTGGACGTGACCATAACGATCGTAGGTACTTTGCCATGCCTGGACGCGACCATGATGATCATAGGTACTTTGCCATATCTGGACGTCACCATGACGATCATAGGTACTTTGCCATATCTGGACGTCACCATGACGATCATAGGTACTTTGCCATATCTGGACGTGACCATGACGATCATATGTACTTTGCTTGCCTGGACGTGACCATGACGATCGTAAGTACTTTGCATTTCTGGACGTGACCATGACGATCATAGGTAATTTGCCACGTCTGGACGTGAACACGACGATCATAAGTAATTTGCATGCCTGCACGTGACCATGACGATCATAGGTACTTTGACATATCTGGACTTGACCATGACGATCATAGGTACTTTGCCATGTCTGGACGTGACCATGACGATCATAGGTACTTTGCCATATCTGGACGTGGCCATGACGATCATAAGTACTTTGCATTTCTGGACGTGACCATGACGATCATAGGTAATTTGCCATGTCTGGACGTGAACATGACGATCATAGGTACTTTGCCATGCCTGCACGTGACCATGACGATCATAGGTACTTTGCATGCCTGGACGTGACCATGACGATCATAAGTACTTTGCCATGTCTGGACGTGACCATGACGATCATAGGTACTTTGCCATATCTGGACGTGACCATGACGATCATAGGTACTTTGCCATATCTGGACGTCACCATGACGATCATAGGTACTTTGCCATATCTGGACGTCACCATGACGATCATAGGTACTTTGCCATAACTGGACGTGACCATGACGATCATATGTACTTTGCTTGCCTGGACGTGACCATGACGATCGTAAGTACTTTGCATTTCTGGACGTGACCATGACGATCATAGGTAATTTGCCATGTCTGGACGTGAACACGACGATCATAAGTAATTTGCATGCCTGCACGTGACCATGACGATCATAGGTACTTTGGCATATCTGGACGTGACCATGACGATCATAGGTACTTTGCCATGTCTGGACGTGACCATGACGATCATAAGTACTTTGCCATATCTGGGCGTGACCATGACGATCATAAGTACTTAGCATGTCTGGTCGTGGCTATAAAGTAGGATTGTTTTCAGTGTCATTACCTGATTTCATCTCAACCGTTCAGCGTCGGATTCTTCACTTGATACATTTCTTTGTCAGTTGTCAGTGTCATAAAGAAATAAAAAATTTTGTTGTCAATGTTACAGTAAATTTCTTTGTATGTTGTCAATGTCATAAAAAAATACAACTCTTTGTTGGCAATATTACAGTACAGTACATTTCTTTGTCACTCGCTGCCAATCCTATGGACAATATAGTGGCGAAGTACCCTTCTGTTCACTGCCTCCAATGACATGACAAAAATCCACTCTGTCATCTGTTACCTATGACATTACAAAATACCCACCTGTCTACTGTTGCCACAATGACAAGACACCATCCCGCTCAGTCTGCCCCTGTCATGATTAGATCACCGCTGGCCTAGCTTGCAAACAAACCAATGATTAGATCACACCTCGCCTAGCTTGCACACAAACCAATGATTAGATCACACCTCGCCTAGCTTGCAAACAAACCGATGATTAGATCACACCTCGCCTAGCTTGCAAACAAACCGATGATTAGATCACACCTCGCCTAGCTTGCAAACAAACCGATGATTAGATCACACCTCGCCTAGCTTGCAAACAAACCGATGATTAGATCACACCTCGCCTAGCTTGCAAACAAACCGATGATTAGATCACACCTCGCCTAGCTTGCAAACAAACCGATGATTAGATCACACCTCGCCTAGCTTGCAAACAAACCGATGATTAGATCACACCTCGCCTAGCTTGCAAACAAACCGATGATTAGATCACACCTCGCCTAGCTTGCAAACAAACCGATGATTAGATCACACCTCGCCTAGCTTGCAAACAAACCGATGATTAGATCACACCTCGCCTAGCTTGCAAACAAACCGATGATTAGATCACACCTCGCCTAGCTTGCAAACAAACCGATGATTAGATCACACCTCGCCTAGCTTGCAAACAAACCACTGATTAGATCACACCTCGCCTAGCTTGCACACAAACCAATGATTAGATCACACCTCGCCTAGCTTGCAAACAAACCACTGATTAGATCACACCTCGCCTAGCTTGCAAACAAACCAATGATTAGATCACCGCTGGCCTAGCTTGCAAACAAACCACTGATTAGATCACACCTCGCCTAGCTTGCAAACAAACCGATGATTAGATCACACCTCGCCTAGCTTGCACACAAACCAATGATTAGATCACACCTCGCCTAGCTTGCACACAAACCAATGATTAGATCACACCTCGCCTAGCTTGCAAACAAACCACTGATTAGATCACATCTCGCCTAGCTTGCAAACAAACCGATGATTAGATCACCGCTGGCCTAGCTTGCAAACAAACCAATGATTAGATCACACCTCGCCTAGCCTGCAAACAAACCAACAAACCGATGCACTCACCGGTACCATTTCTCTGTCTGCACCTAAAACTCTTACCAATCGATAATCAAGTCCCCCCCCCCACCTTCCCCGATCCCACTCCTTCTCCCCACCCGACCTCTCCCCTGCACCAGGCTTTGAACAAGTAACTTGTACCGAGTCTTGCTGACAGCTGATTGACAGGTGTCACACCGGGGTGTGATAATGGCCTGGACGTAGGTTCCTGTGGTGTGTGTGGGGCTAAGTGATTGGGGGGTGGGGGGACGCTACCAGGGGTTCTCAGTTTCTCATATACAATGTCATATGTAAACCCTTACTCAGTAGATGGCACATAGGACCCAGAGACTAATGAGATGTATACGAGTGTAACACTAAATTGTTTTGCGCAGTGGTGTTCAGGGACCGGCACCGGTCCGCGAGCCTTGCATTTCCGGTCCGTGAGCCTTGCATTTCCGGTCCGCGAGCCTTGAGTTTCCAGTCCGCGAGCCTTATGTTTCCGGTCCGCACAAAATTAGACAAGAAAGTCGATAAAAGTTAAATAAAGTTAAAAAGCTATTAAACTTAAACAAAATAATTAAGATATATAAAATAATTTTTTAAAATTTATAAAAACCTTTCAAATCGGCTAGCATTAAATGGTGATAGTTCAGGCTAGCATTAAATGGTGATAGTTCAGGCTAGCATTAAATGGTGATAGTTCAGGCTAGCATTAAATGGTGATAGTTCAGGCTAGCAGTAAATGATGAAAACAGTTCCTCTGTCACAACTTAAATGTCAACAGTTCCTCTGCTACAACTTAAATGTCAACAGTTCCTCTGTCACAACTTAAATGTCAACAGTTCCTCTGCCACAACTTAAATGTCAACAGTTCCTCTGTCACAACTTAAATGTCAACAGTTCCTCTGTCACAACTTAAATGTCAACAGTTCCTCTGTCACAACTTAAATGTCAACAGTTCCTCTGCCACAACTTAAATGTCAACAGTTCCTCTGTCACAACGTAAATATCAACAGTTCCCCTGTTCTTAAAACCATTTTTGCTCTAGCATCGTGAGGCAACCACGCATCCCAGGTCGAAAACTCTGGACTAAAACCTGTATATTCATGGTGATTGATTGGCAGTTGAGTGATTGACTGACAATTGAGGGATTGATTGACAGTTGATGGATTGATTGGCAGTTTGTGGATTGATTAACAGTTGAGGAATTGATTGACAGCTCAACACAACCCACATCTTGGATCACGCTTCCATTTTCTCTAACCTATTTTCATTTTCATTACGTTTGTGTTTGGTTTGTGTGTTGTTGTTGTTGTCGTTCTTTTCAATGGATCTAAGCACCAAGCACCACTCTTCTATATCTTCTATAGGTCCCCCCCTTCCCCCCCCCCAACCCCCTTACGTTTTTTTTTTTCCCCAANGACGGCCCCGGTGACAGGACAGTGAAGTTTTCCAATAAAGGCAGGAAGACAGCTCCACGTGAGAGAGATGGGAGGGTGTTTTTTTTTTCCTTCTTACTTTCCCCTTCGTTTTTTAATAGTGTGTGGGAGAAGAGAAACGAGGGGAAAAAGGGGGGGGGGGGTTTTGTTCATCCCCGTCGCACGCGATTATTGCGTGGTGCATGCTCTCGCTGCCATAACCCCCCCCCCCCTCACCCCTCCCCAACCCCTTCTGAATATTGTTTCACATTTATTTTTATGGTTTTGAAAAATTAAAATGGTTAAAAATGACTAATTAGATTCCAGACTCGTAATTGTTTGGGGGATTTTGGGGTGGGGGGGATGGGGTCTGTCATATCATAGATATACTAATTTATTTTGCTTGCACTTTGAACCGCTCTCTTTCTCTCTCTCTCTCTCTCTCTCTCTGCCTTTATCTCTGTCTGTCTCTCTCTCTCTCTTTCACTCCCTCTTTCTCTCTCTCTGTCTCCCTCTTTTTCTCTCTATATTTCTCACTCTCTCATCCTCTCTCACTATCTCTTACTCTTTCTCTATCTCTCTCACATTCTCTCTCTATCCTTCCCAATCTCACTGTCTATATCACTCTCCCTTTCTCACTATCTATGGAAATCACCTACATCTTTACTTAAAATTTATGTTCACCTCGACACCCTGATCACCCACACCTTTCCTACCCCGACACCTTGCTCACCCCGACACCCTGCCCACCCACCTCTTGCCCACTCCGACACCCTGCCCACCGACCAACCCCATCTACCGAAAACCACATCTACCCAACACCCCATGTATCCAACACCCCTTCTACCCAACACCCCATCTACCCAACACCCCATGTACCCAACACCCCATCTCACCAACTCCCCATCTACTTAACACCCCTTCTACCCAACACCCCATCTACATACCCCCACGACCACCCACGAGTACAAGACATACACAGAGTTTACGAGCCAGGAATCAACATTCTAAAAATCAAACGGCGAAGGGTTCTGTTTTTTCGAATGGTCTCCGGCAACTCCACAACATGGCGGCTATTGCCGTAAAGGAGTCAATAAAGAGATTTGCTTGTCAGTGTTTCGGTGGGCGGAAGAACGTCACTGGAAATAACGTCACGGGGAACAAAGTCACAATTTTGCTGCGAAAAATTCACAGGAAAAAATAATAATAATAAAGTCACTGACAAAAAGTCACTGGAAAAAAGTCACATGAAATAAAGTCACTGAAAAAAGTCACTGGAAATAAAGTCACCGAAAAAAAGTCACTTAAAAGTCACATGAAATAAAGTCACGGAAAAAATCACTTGATATATAAAGTCAAAGATAACTTTTTATTGGCCATAATTTTATTTGTACGTCGCTATCAATTTTGTATAATAGACGAACTCTGAGTAAATGGAAGTAAGAGGCGCTGATCAGGAACGTGGTTTGATTCCCGCTTGGGATGAAAGAGGTGTGTGTGTTTCTTTTTGTGGTATGCATACATATTATAATCACCCATTTAATTCTATGGTTTGACATTGCTATGGGTGAAGCCAATCAACACGAATATTACAGATTGAATAACACAAAGTGGTAGTAAATCCAGTGGCGTAGCTAGGGTTTGTATCACCCGGTGCAGTAAACTCATGGTGTCACCCAGTGGCGTAGCAAGGAAGGGTTCGGACCGCACCGGGTGACACCATCTCAAAAAAAAAAGGGGGGGGGGGCAACTAAATTGAAAAAGTTCATATTTTACAGAGCACACACTCCTCGGTCGAACCGAATTTCGTGACAGGAATGATTGATTGATGGATTGATTGGATATTTATATAGCGCTGGTATCCATGCTACTCTAGCATGTTCACTGCGCTCTGGTGTTCTTAAAGCTATTTAAACAATAAAGTTTTAAAATATTTCTTTAATGATTTTTTATCATTTTCAATTCCCCTCAAAGGACAATCGATCACGAGTAAATTGTCCACACATGTGAGCAAACCAAATGCGGGCTTTATTAAAAATTCAAGGTTGATGCGTCAGAATTATTATGGGAATAGCTGAATGGGACTGACTTCCTAGAATATCTTCCAATACTCTCGCTAAGCCTTCAATTGTTACTTACTTGTTAACTGTGCGTATGTGGCTTCATGTGATCGGAGCTTTTCAAAACTAAGAACTTATCGAGACCTATTTACGATCCACCATGGGACAGTCAAGGCTTGCTGAGCTGGCGCCACTATCAATTGAAAGTGATACGGTGAAAGTTATTAAATTTGATCACGTGATTGACAGGTTTGTAGCTTTGAAGACCAGGAAAGGAACATTTTAATTCAGTAAATTAAATTTTAAATAACAATAAATTAACGTTGTTAAAATCCTTGAATACATTCACCTCCCGAGCCTCAATTAATTTATTTTTGTTCTTGTCATTGTTATACTGTAGACTTATTTTAGCCCCGTGGTTCTCAGCCTTCCTAATGCCGTGACCCTTTAATACATTTCCTAATGTTGTGGTGACCCGTCAACCATAAACTTATTTTCGTTGCTACTTCATAAATATGTGTTTCCCGATGGTCTTAGGCGACCCCTTTGTAAGAATCGTTAGACCCTCAAAGGGGTCGCGACCCATAGGTTGAGAACCTCTGTTTTAGCAGGAAGAAATTCATCGTGGAAGTCGGGGCTAGAGGGGTGACACCATGAGTTTACCGCACCGGGTGACACCAACCTTAGCTACGCCTGGCTCCATGAACGCCTTGTTCCATGCACGCCTTGCTCCATGACCGCCTTGCTCCATGACCGCCTTGCTCCACGACCGCCTTGCTCCACAAACGCCTGGCTCCATGAACGCCTTGCTCCATGAACGCCTTGCTCCATGACCGCCTTGCTCCACGACCGCCTTGCTCCATGAACGCCTGGCTCCATGAACGCCTGGCTCCATGAACGCCTTGCTCCACGAACGCCTGGCTCCATGAACGCATAGCTCCATGAACGCCTTGCTCCATGAACGCCTTCGAGGTACTTGCGGATGCTCCACGAACGCCTGGCTCCATGAACGCATAGCTCCATGAACGCCTTGCTCCATGAACGCCTTGCTCCATGAACGCCTGGCTCCATGAACGCCTTGCTCCATGAACGCCTTGCTCCATGAATGCATAACTCCATGAACGCCTGGCTCCATGAACGCCTTGCTCCATGAATGCATAGCTCCATGAACGCCTGGCTCCATGAACGCCTGGCTCCATGAACGCCTTGCTCCATGAACGCCTTGCTCCATGAACGCATAGCTCCATGAACGCATAGCTCCATGAACGCCTTGCTCCATGAACGCCTTGCTCCACGACCGCCTTACCAATAGAAAACACAAGAAAGCTAGACAAAGAGCTGGTCTTAGCACAGGTTACTTGTCGGGAGATCATGTAGTCTATCACATTTACAGAGGACCCCATGAGAAGTTCACTTTGACTATAACTTTCTATAACTAGGTGAGTCTGAAGGGCCGTATTTCTCAAAAATTGTTTACACTTAAGAATACAATAGTTGTCACGCAGAATAATAGACTCAGATGTGAGTTCGTAGACGTAACAAGCCTGTCTTGATGTGAGCAGACGGTTCATGGGGAAATGGTAGAGAGGGGAAAAAAATGTAGACGTCCCAAAGATTAGGTCAGTACGCAACAAGACAAGGATACACATGAACACATAAAGAACACCGACAAGAGGGGTGGGTGGGGGCAGGCTGAACGTGTGATAGGAACAGACAACTGACGCGATATCGTCCATTTGTCATAGCCCGTCACGTGACGCCTGCCATGGCCATTGTGAAATGTGGCAGAGGCAAGCAGACGCGACTCCTCCGATGGCGTCGTGTTATCACAAACACAAGCGCCCCGACTTTATCGTGGTAATTGAGACATACATCTTGCACCCCTGGCCCCAGATGAAACGGGACATCTGCAGGGCCCGGCACTTATCTGCTGTTGGCCATGGGAGAAAAGACCAACCAGCAAAATCTTTGGATACATCCGTCTCGCGCGACCTTCGCCATGTTGCTTTTGTTTTCTTTGTTAACAATGGTGGGCAAGCACGTGACACTGGACATCCGGGCCACGAGACGAACTCTTCCAGAGCCGTGCATGTCGTGGTCGGTCGTGTAGCTGTGAACTATGCGATGACGTCACGGCTCGCGCTCCAGGTTATCCGAGTAAGTCTAATGACGTCACGTACTTTATTGGTCTGTCATATGACGTCAGAGTAATCTGCCCCCCTTCTGGTTTAAAAGAGAAAAAAAAAGGAATGAGTGAAACAAAGAAATGCGAAAACCTGAAAAAAATGAAGGCAACAAAACAATGAATGTGTCGGCAGAAAGCCTTCGTCAGTTAACAAACAACAGTACACAGTATATAGTTTCTGAATCATTAAGAACTACTTACCTTAAAGGTGGTCTCAATAAATGCCTGTGCATAACTAGTCTATAGGTTCTAAGTCACCTCGGTGCATGGTCTCTTCTATTCCCTCATTCATCACCTGTTTTTATGTTTCATCAAATTTAGTCACCACCGCTCACCAGCAGTCGGTCACCTCTGTTAACCGCTCCTCACAGTCAGTCACCTCTTTTAACCGCTCACAACAGTCGGTCACCTCTGTTAACCACTCAGTCAACCCTGATATCTGCTCTCCGCAATAAGACACGTCTGCTCCCCCCACCTCCCAGATCAGTCACGTCTGCTTCCCCCCCCCCTCCCAGATCAGTCACGCCTGCTACTCCCCTCACCCCGATAAGTCACATGTACCACTTCAAGAATCAATGTTCCCTACCGACTTTTTAAGTCACCTTTGTCACTCTCACCACCTTTTAACTCATCCGTTTCTTCTCTCTCTCACTCTCTCCCATCACCTCTGTGCCCCACACACTATTTACTCACAATGTTCCTCCTCTCTCTCTCTCACTCTCTCCAACACTTTCAATCACCTCTGTCTCCCCCCCCCCCTTTTTTTACACTATTCACTCACCACGTTCCCTCTCCTGTACCTTGCCCGCTGTCCGCCGCGTTGTCTTTTGTTTGTCTAAGTGCAACATAACAATGGGAAGAGACGTCAGGACCAATCTCGGTAATCAGCCCAAGATGTGTCTAGCGTCGGTACCGGGACGGCTGATAAACCCAACTGAAAGCCCATAAATTGGCCCCCACCGCGCAGGCAGCAATAATTAATGCTTAAACAATAGAAAACATCCCGATATTTCTTGTATGCCTGCCAGGGGCGGAGACGAGTTATGGGTGCTCTTCAGTCAGAGGCGAAGCAGGTCGCAGAGAGGGAGAGGGAAAAAAAAATGGAATGTGTCGGGTCGACCATTTTTTGTTNCTCCCCTCTCTCCCTCCCCTCTCTCCCCCCTCTCTCTCCCCTCTCTCCCTCCCCCTTCTTTTTCTCCCCTCTCTCAGTTCCTCCTCTCTCTCTCTCCCTCTCTCCAACACTTTCAATCCCCTCTGTCTCCCCCCCCCCCTTTTTTTACACTATTCACTCACCACGTTCCCTCTCCTGTACCTTGCCCGCTGTCCGCCGCGTTGTCTTTTGTTTGTCTAAGTGCAACATAACAATGGGAAGAGACGTCAGGACCAATCTCGGTAATCAGCCCAAGATGTGTCTAGCGTCGGTACCGGGACGGCTGATAAACCCAACTGAAAGCCCATAAATTGGCCCCCACCGCGCAGGCAGCAATAATTAATGCTTAAACAATAGAAAACATCCCGATATTTCTTGTATGCCTGCCAGGGGCGGAGACGAGTTATGGGTGCTCTTCAGTCAGAGGCGAAGCAGGTCGCAGAGAGGGAGAGGGAAAAAAAAATGGAATGTGTCGGGTCGACCATTTTTTGTTTTCAAAGAAAGGATTGTCGGAGAAGTTATTTTGTGTTTGAATGCGGCAACCCCACTGCTGTACTGTATATGACGTCCACCCACGTGGCAACCCCCCTGCTGTACTGTATATGACGTCCACCCACGTGGCAACCCCCCTGCTGTACTGTATATGACGTCCACCCACGTGGCAACCCCCCCTGCTGTACTGTATATGACGTCCACCCACGTGGCAACGCCCCTGCTGTACTGTATATGACGTCCAACCACGTGGCAACCCCACTGCTGTACTGTATATGACGTCCACCCACGTGGCAACCCCCCTGCTGTACTGTATATGACGTCCAACCACGTGGCAACCCCCCTGCTGTACTGTATATGACGTTAAACGATATGTTCATTGGTTAAGGTTTCTTTTTTGTTTTTTTTTTTTTTTGGTCGCTTTTTTTAAAGTCCTACTTGCACTAGAATCAAGCATCACCCGGTCAAACCTCAAACGACGGACATTTTGTAAAGTTCAGATCCATTTTCTATTCCGTCAGCGACGCCTCCGAGAAAGTCACCTGAAGTCTAGCTTGAGAAATGGGCGAAGTTGATTTGATAGTCAGAATAGAAACGGTATTAACAGCACAAGGTTCGCGCCATTTCTTTCGTTCTTGAAAAAAAAATAATAAAAAAAAAATATATATATATATTAAAAATCTGCTCCACTTTTTAGCAGACGTGGCTGGTGGCTGGCTCCCTTTAACGGATTGGTCTCCGTTTGAAACACCACGACGGGGTCATCAATCTCAACTCAAACTTCACAATCGATCAGAATCACCAACAGTCGCGATGGTCTAGGGGTGGTGTCTGGGTGTGGTGCGAATTTGTTGGGGTGTGGTGCGCATGTCTGGGTGTGGTGCGAATTTTTTGGGGTGTGGTGCGCATGTCTGGGTGTGGTGCGCATGTCTGGGTGTGGTGCGCATGCCTGGGTGTGGTGAAAAAGTCTGGGTGTGGTCCGCATGTCTAGGTGTGGTGAAAAAGTCTGGGTGTGTGGTGCGCATGTCTGGGTGTGGTGCGCATGCCTGGGTGTGGTGCGCACACCTAGGGAGTGGACGCTGTAATGGTTTTCTCTTAGAAACTATGTAAGGTTTTGTTATTCTTGTACCGCAGAAAGTTATGGCATGAAATCTCTCTGTAAACCTTCGTCATAAAAGGATTAGCTTACGACCACCTAACATTACGATCATACACCGACTATGCGACACATACACCGGGCATTCGTCTTTGGGGTTATGACGTCGTATAAACTATGAGGTTAAGCGATCGTCCTCTTAATTTAACAGTAAAATGTGCCATTCGGACTTTCTGGAACTTCGTGATGTCCTGGCCTTGGCTTTGTGGCCCTTGTGTTGTAGAAGGTTACCGGAAATTGGTTTGAACGAAATTTCGTCGGCGGAAACTTGATCGAACGGAAGTTTGATCGAATCTTTTTTTTTTTTCCAGTTCACACGATCGAATTTTCTTCCTATTTCTTTTTGAACGCACTACCCTACACAACATAGGAAAGCAATTTGACGTGTGAACTGGGAAAAAAAAAAAAATTCAATCAAACTTCTTCTTTTTTTTTTTTCCAGTTCACACGATCGAATTTTCTTCCTATTTCTTTTTGAACGCACTATCCTATACTATATAGGAAAGAAATTTGACGTGTGAACTGGGAAAAAAAAAAAGATTCGATCAAACTTCCGTTCAATCAAGTTCCCGTCGATCGATTTTCCGTCAACGAAATTTCTTTCAAACAAATTTCCGGATACGGTTGTAGAATGTTGAACATCACCATACAGTCCAAATGTGTATGTGTTTAATTTTAAAAAAAGCAAAAAAAAAAAAGCATGGCTTCTTTCATTCAAGAATCGTCCACTTTCTTATTGCTTAAGATGCCATCCACACAGAGCTATGTGTGCATTTAGCATCTGCTCCGTACACGTGTGTCGTCCGCCAATGACCTTCTCAACGGAGGGCCCCAAAGCTCGGAAAAGGAAGGGCCCCAAAGATTGGACACGGGACAGCCATCGCTCAACTAGACGTGGGTGTGTGGTTTGAATGGAGCGCGTTGAGGTAGGGGGGAGGGGGTGGGGGTGTAGTGTCGTCTGCGAGGCCGACGTAGTTGACAGAAATGACAAAGGTTTAATAAGAACAGTGAATTCATTGAAGCGTGTCAATTTGATATATGGGACATTTAGTCAATTCATGGGATGAAGATCTGTCGGGCGTAAATTATCCAGTAATATAGATTCATGAGGGGACTCCGGGGGAGTTGGGGTAGAGAAGAAATTTGGTTTGGTTTGGGGTGGAGGGAGGGGGGAGTGCGGTGTGCAAGGGAAAACTAGTATTTACCCAAAGAGGTGGTGGATATGAAATGTTCAAGGGAAAACCAGTATTTAACAAATGGGTGTATTTCCGTATCATTGCCAGTGTCATCATATGTAAGATTTTATTGTGTTGTGATTAGAAACGTTAAGAAGTCTTTACAGTTATCCGCTGCCCTTTACTGGCCACCGCGTTGACCCATGACAACGAAGGCGGTACTGTATCCGCTGCCCTTTACTGACCACCGCTTTGACCCATGACAACGAAGGCGGTACTGTATCCGCTGCCCTTTACTGACCACCGCTTTGACCCATGACAACGAAGGCGGTACTGTATCCGCTGCCATTTACTGACCACCGCTTTGACCCATGACAACGAAGGCGGTACTGTATCCGCTGCCTTTTACTAACCACCGCTTTGACCCATGACGACGAAGAGTCGATATTTAAGGAATTTGACGCCTGGTCCACCACCGAGTAGCAGAGTGGAAGTGACCTGACGATATCTATGCCTTGTTGGGAAACTGTTATTGTTGAAGACGACTTGACTTTGGGCTCTAACTCCTGGGGGCTTGCTGAGAAACTTTAAATATTTGATGAGTTACTGCCGTCAAAACGGGTTGGGGGTGTGGTGGGGAAGGTCTTGTTTTGTTGATTTCTATTGCTTTGTTAGACATTCTAGCGTTGAAATCGTATTCTATGGTTGAAAAAGTCTTCTGTCTTTGAAATATCTTCTGTCATTGAAATATCGTATGTTGTCATTGAAATATTTTATGTCATTGAAATATCGTATGTCATTGAAATATCTTCTATCATTGAAATATCTTCTGTCCTTGAAATATCTTCTATCATTGAAATATCTTATGTCATTGAAATATCTTATGTCATTGAAATATCGTATGTCATTGACAGGGAATAGCATCACTTAAATTGATTTTGATTGAATGCTTTTTCTGGTAAATAATTGACAGAAAGTTGCTATGTAAAGAAATGAGTTCTGTTCTGTTCTGTTCGTCTTACGGGATGATCCGCAGCTGTGGACAGATTGATTTGTTATTTTTTTGTGCCTCTCTATTAGAGAGTTTTGTAGATGGTCAGTGTTTAGGTTGTCTGAGACATATCTATTAGAGAGTTTCTAGATGGTCAGTGTTTAGTTTGTTTGGATGGGTGGATGATTTCCCGCATTGTTGGCTGGATGTATGATTTCGACGGCTAACGTTAAAGCTAATACCGTTGACATTTTTGTGGATGGAGCGATCCATGTGGATTAACGAAGTGGATGGATCAGCACCCCCCCCCCTTGAGGGGGGAGGGGGGAGTATCCAAAATGATGACCTACTTTGACCTGTCTGGCAGCGTTGACAGATACAGAAATAATCTCGCTCCAAGAAGTCCCAAAAACTTTGACTTCCTTCTTTGTCGCCTGGCCTGTTGGCTTATGTTCCCAGGGGCTCTTCTACGTTTTGTTTTCAAGAGAGAAGGAAAACTTGTGTCGGGAGAAAAGTGTGTGTGTGTGTGGAAGTGGGGAGTGGGGGGGGGGACAATCTTGTCGCTCTTTTTTTTTTTTTAAAGCCCGCTTTCTCTCGTTCTCGCACTCCTCCGCCCTCATTACTTTTGTGTTGGGCGCGAGGGATCACTCGATTAATTCATCACAAGTCGCCAGGTCCTCCCGATGTCCATGACGTGAGACCATTGTCGTCCGGAGCCCCGATGTCAGGAGCAGAATCCCCCCCCCCACACCCCCATTTCCCTCTCCCTCTCCACGTCCCCAGGAACCGTAGCTCTAGCCGCCATGTTAGGGCCCGTGTCAGCGGCGAAATGGATGGGGGGGATTTGGGGAGGAGGAGTGAAATTGTGCTCGCGGGGACCGGCGTTGATTGCTTGATGCGTTCAGATCCAGGGGCGGGCATCGATCACTCTTCAATTTTGGTAGATCTCTTGCAGTATTATTTCTATTATCAAGTCGGTGTTGGGCTTGTGGTTGTGTTTTTGTTTTTTTTGTACTTCCGATTCCCCCTCCCCCCCCTTTTTCCCCATTGCCTTCTTTACTCCCTTACTTCTTATTCGACGTTTCTGAAAGAATGGTGTGAGAGTGTTGGCTTGTTCTTGATTTTTTTTTTGGTTTTGTTTTATAATAGTGTTATTATTATTATTTTTTTTTAAAAACTTCACTAAGATTCGGCTCACGGGAGAAATAATGGAGTGTTCCAAAACTGCTGGCTTCATAATGTCCTCACATCCATCAAATTAGTTATTCTTAAAGCCGGCCGGATGGAGGCCATGACGGTCAGGGGAGACACAGACAATTCAGGACCCGGGGATTGGGGGGGGGTGGGGGGGGATGATAAATACCGTTCAGGGGCAGATTCAGAGAAAAGTTGCAGGAAGATTGGGGGTGGGGGGTGTAGCTTTGTATTTATTGGTCTGCATTTTTTTTTTGGACGGACCAAGTTTTCAGCACTGTTTATTGTCATGTCTTTCGATTCAATGTCTCCACATTACCTTGTTCTACTATTTGCTTTAAACAGCTTGAACGCAGTCCTTTATGTATTATCCTTTATAAAGAGTATAGCTAACGAGACGCGGCGACTCAATCCAAGGGAGTCCCAGACTCATGCCCTGGTGCTGAGCGATAGAACAACGGATTCGGGAAAGTTATGATAATGCATATATGAGAAGAAGGATTTGAAGCACACAGCAAGGTTGCCTGTACACACACATTTAGTGGGTACGTAGGGGGTGGGGGGGGGGGTTAGGGATCACTCAAAGAAGAAGGTTGTGCTCACGGCCACGTCTCTGGCTGCTCATCTTCTCAACCCACCCTGGTGAGCGTTATCAACGTCTGCGGTGTTTTGACCTTTTGAGCTGAGACGCCATCGCGGTCACGTGATCACGTTCGTGGCCATTTTTATATAAGACACCATCACATGGACGTGACCTTATAGCTGTTTGGATGGAGGGATGACACCATCACATGGACGTGACCTTATAGCTGTTTGGATGGAGGGATGACACCATCACATGGACGTGACCTTATAGCTGTTTGGATGTAGAGAAAACACCATGATCGCATTGACGTGACCTTATTGCTGTTTGGTTGGAGAGACAACATGATCACGTTGACCTGACCTTTTGCTGTTTGGTTTAAGAGATGACACCATCCGATTGACGTGACCTTATAGCTGTTTGGTTGGAGAGATGACACCATCACATTGGGCCGCCAGGGGTCAGTAAAAGATTCCGTCTAACAACGACAATTAATAAGGAACTTACAATTGACAATTAGGCAAAAAGCAGGCCCGTACTGTTCATTGAAATACCATTAAGTTTATGTTGGATATATTTTTTAAACTTATTTTAAACATGCTGTTTTTTTTTTTTCTAGTTATCTTTTCCACTAAACAGGAGAGAGGTGCCGTGTGCATAGAATTGATATAAGTAGTTACTATCCTAGTGTCTCATTTGTATTTACTTAGTTTACATGTTTTAATAATTGTAAAGCGCTTAGAGCTTTATGATAAGCGCTATATAAAAATGCCTAAATAAATAAATAAATATAAGTGTGCAGTGTACGTAGAAATGCGATATGTGAAGTGCTCATAGAATTGCGATTGATGCAGTGTTCGTAGAGTTCGTTCATTTTTTTTTTTCAACCTTTAGTCCGGACACCAACAGTGTCTGTGGGCGGTGATCAGCTTTCCGGTGTCTGGGGACACTGATCCGGCCCCCTGTTTAAAAGTTTGAAGACCCCCGTGATAGATGGATGCTGACAAAAGTATCCCATGAAAAAAAAGAGAGAATGCCTAATGCAGAGCGGGGTGTGCTTGCCGACGAGATGTACGGCAGAGCGCCCGTAAGTGTCTCATTAATTCACTGGCCGTTTGTTTAATGGCACCACCAGAGAGAGAGTCTCTTGATGGCCAGAAGTCTGTCGCCCCAGACGTTGAGAAACAAAGACATTGACTGAAATGTCTTTTAGTGGCTTTCCCCCCCCCCCTTGTTTCTTTGTGTTATAATTATAATTTTTATTCCCTGAATTATCTTAGCATAACCTCACCCACCCCACCCTCCCTTTCCCCAATTTCCCGCACTTTTCCCCTCCTCTTTTTCTACCCGTTTTCACTCCAGGGTTTTGTTGGAATTCCAGGGTTTTTGAGAATGATGAGTTGTGAGGCGACAGACCAGTAGATATTGTTCTTACACCAGCTAAAAACACGTTTTCGTCTGTGCACGTTAGTGGACGATTTGATCATTATTCTCAGTGATACGGCGGAAAAGACGCGTTGAATAATACATAGACCAAGTCCAGAGTGTTCCACTCACATCTTTCCAGTAGTATTGTATTGTCATATTCAATTATTTGATGTTGCATTATCTTATTTTATATTATTATATCAATTATATTATAAACACGGTTTATTTGCTGAACGCTCATTATTTGTTAAACTTTTTAGCGGGGGGGGGGGGGGGTGAGTGGAAAAAAAGTCACGGGGATAAAGGTAACGGGAAAAAAGTCACGGGGAAAAAGGTAACGGGAAAAAAGTCACGGGGAAAAGGTAACGGGAAAAAAGTCACGGGGAAAAAGGTAACGGGAAAAGTCACGGTGGATAAAGGTAACGAGAAAAAAGTCACGGGGAAAAATGGAACGGGAAAAAAGTCACGGGGAAAAGGTAACGGGAAAAAAGTCACGGGGAAAAAAGATAACGGAAAAAAAGTCACGGGGAAAAAAGGTAACGGGAAAAAAGTCACGGGGAAAAAAGGTAACGGGAAAAGAGTCACGGGGAAAAAAGGTAACGGGAAAAGAGTCACGGGGAAAAAAGGTAACGGGAAAAACGTCATGGGAAAAACGTCGCAAATTTTGCCAGGACTTTTTTCTTTCTACAATCCGTTGTTGGACGAGTGTCATTTTAAGGAAAGACGTGCAATCATCAATCAAAGAGAGTTAAGCTGCATATGCTAAACGTTTCTAGTTCATTGGACCAATTTTCGCTTAATTACCTTGTTTAAATGTGGGGGCGTGTAATGTGTGTGAGGGGGGAGGGGGAAGGGCGGGAGGGGGTGTATTGGGGTATGATAATTTGTTCTCGGAATACATTCAATGCTTATGTCTCTGGTTCGTGGAGGGCCGAGGTTCAGTCTAAACCAGCGGTTCTCAACCTGTGGGGGGTGGGGGTCTAATGACCCTTTGTTAGGCTCAGTGTAAACCAGCGGTTCTCAACCAGTTCGGGGTCGGACGATCCTTACCCAGGTGTAGACAAAAAATATTGTGATTTCCTACAAGTGTGTGGTTACATTTTCACTGGTTTGTTTAGCCACGACTAGAGACACCGGTGTGGTTACATTTTAACTTGTCGGTTTAAAGCCATGACAACAGAATCACTAAACTTCAATAAGACAACAGTTTAGCTGTCAATGCTGTCTGCATTCCCTAATAGTAAGCGTCGGGGTGGGGGGGGGGCGTCTGGTTAGGCGGGTGTCACTAACCTCAGTGCGGTTCCGTACCTTTCTCAGGACATGGGCACAATGTTATATTTAATTGTCATTCTCCTGTTGGTAGTTTGAACTAACTGGAAACCTGCTTCACGATCTCAGTTAGCAACACTCTATCGTGGACCAAAACAATACAACAGCGACCCCCTCCCCCCTCATCCTATTTTTAATATTTATTTATTTAAAAAATATTTATTTATTTTTAAATGTAGTGGAAGTTTTTTTTTTCTTCAGTGAATGTAATTATGTTGACTTGACATCAACCTAAAAGTGGCACATTCTATAGTTTCACCTACTCATTTATATAATCTTTAGTGCATCTACCCAAACTATCAACCGAAATTTATCAAATTTCACCCCATGTCTCCAAACAGCTTGTACTACCGTACCATCTAGCAATAAAATACCAATCCCCCCCTCCCCAAGCTCCCCCGACCCTTGCAACCACGACCAACGCCCACTATTACCCCACCCCGACTACCCCCACCCCGCACGCTGATGCCCTGCCGAGAAGTTCCGTCCGTCCTTGTCCCCGTAGTCACCCTGGAGCCCGTCGAACGGCCGAAATCGCCGACAGCGTTGTCAGACGTCCATACATCACGCGGCATTGTCTGAATAACACAACGCCTCCACTGGCCGTGGCTGTTTAGGGGCGATTTGCATGACGTAACGCACACGGGGGGGGGGGGGGGGGGGGGGGGCGCGTGCAGGGGACACCCGGGTCTTACACTGATCAAATCTTATCGATCGTTAGTCGATGGGGTCGGACACCGTCTTAGGCAAACAGATCCCATCGAGGACACGTGTTGCCGCCCAGCGCCAGAGAAGGCCCTTTAAGTTAGCCGCACCTCCAAGCGCACCCCCGCGCACATGTGGACGACGGCCACCCAAATCCTTAGACCAGCGGTACCCAACCTGTGTGTCTCGAACCCCCAAGACCATCTGAAAACACGTATCCTCACAGCTATGAAGTAGCAACGAAAATAATTGTGTGGCTGAGGGTCGCCACGACACGAGAAAGTGTATTAAAAGGTCGCGGGACTAGGAAGGTTGAGAACCACTGCCTTGGACTGACCACTTGCACCGGAGAGTAGTAACCAACTCACAGTATGTCTTACAGAGAGCCATACTAACTCAAAGGGAATCTTTACGAGAGTCATACGGAGTCTCACGCCAAGCTGTCAGCCTGAGTATATGATTGTGTGAGGTCAGTGTTGGAGACAGAATGCCAGGCGATAGATACACTTGCAGAGTCTGTTGAATGTCAGCCTGAGTATATGATTGTGTGAGGTCAGTGTTGGAGACAGAATGCCAGGCGATAGATACACTTGCAGAGTCTGTTGAATAGTTGTTGTCCTGGATCAAGGCTTCTGAAGCTTTTCTTTTACACCAATCCCGCACCACCTACGATTTCAGAAAATATGTTAATAACAATACAAATATATCTAACTCTATGGGTCTTTCTGCACACCCTGACTCTCCTTCCCGCAACCCTGAATCTGTCCCGGATCCCTGACTCTGCTTCCCGCATCACTGACACTGCTTCCCGCATCCCTGACTCTGCTTCCCGCTTCCCTGACTCTGCCTCCCGCATCACTGACACTGCCTCCCGCATCCCTGACACTGCTTCCCGCATCCCTGACTCTGCTTCCCGCTTCCCTGACTCTGCCTCCCGCATCCCTGACACTGCCTCCCGCATCCCTGACACTGCCTCCCGCATCACTGACACTGACTCCCGCATCACTGACACTGCCCACGCATCCCTCACTCTCCTTCCAGCATCCCTGACACTGCTTCCCGCATCACTGACACTGCCTCCCGCATCCCTCACTCTCCTTCCAGCATCCCTGACACTGCTTCCCGCATCCCTGACTCTGCTTCCCGCATCCCTGACACTGCCTCCCGCATCACTGACACTGCCTCCCGCATCACTGACACTGCCCCCCCCCGCATCACTGACACTGCCTTCCGCATCACTGACACTGCCTCCCGCTCCCCTGCGGCAGCCCTTGACCTATACTTGTTAGGTTAGACACTTGCTGGAAATGTTGATGCCTGTTGTCCTGGGTCCTAGAATGGTACGGGAAACACTTGCTTGAAATAACAATTGTGTGCCATATTTGTTACTTACGATTTTAAAACGAATCTATTGTATTGTATTTATGACCAATCGTTGCCACGGAAACGCTCTGTTGAATTAACTGAAGTGAGGATCCTTCCCTGGCCACCTCACCGCCCACCCCATACCCCAATCACTTTTTCCCTTCCTTGCAATGGTTCTCACTTCTATTTTAGTTTCGCTACAACCTTTTTATACTGTATATTTAGAAACTACGTTAAAATAAATATTATAATACAATTATTTATTGACCCTTGTTTATAAATGAGAAATTAAATGTTTATCACTTCAAAGAACTCAGGTCGCAGATCGATCGCTGTTTAAACAAAATATTGATTTTTTTTTTTAGTTGTGGTTGTTTTTCAATCCACTATTTTATTATCATGGGGTCTGTCGACTGGGTCGCGCTGAGAACCTTGTGTCTAGGGACTGTCTGCAGAACTTCAACCAAATAACGGGAGCTCGACTTGGGGAGACAATGGGAAAAACATAACAAGTTGATGTGACATGGGTGCCATGGTATATTTCAAACCGTGGGCAGGATACATGTGGGGGGACAGGTCAAACCGGGTGACGGGTCAAACTAGGGGCCAGGTCGAATTGGGGGGACAGGTCAGACCGGGGGACAGTTCAAACTGGGGGACATGTCAAACTGAGGGACTGGTCAAGCTGAGGGGACTGGTCAAACTGAGGGACTGGTCAAAACTAAGGGACAGGTCAAACTAAGTGACAGGTCAAACTTAGGGACAGGTCAAATTGGGTGTCGGGTCAAACTGACGGACTGGTCAAACTCGGGGACAGGTCAAACAAAGGGACAGGTCAAACAAAGGGACAGGTCAAACTGGGGGAATGTCAAACTGAGGGACAGGTCAAACTGCGGGACAGGTCAAACGGAGGGACAGGTCAAACTGGGGGGACTGGTCAAACTCGGGGACAGATCAAACTGGGGGACACGTCGAACTGGGGGACACGTCAAACTAAGGGACAGGTCAAACTAAGGGACAGGTCAAACTCGACGACACGTCAAACTGGGGGACAGATCAAATTGGGGGACAGGTCAAACTGAGGGACGGGTCAAACTGGGGGACAGGTCAAACTGGGGGATATGTCAAACTAAGGGACAGGTCAAACTGAGGGACTGGTCAAAGTGGGGGATATGTCAAACTGGGGGATATGTCAAACTAAGGGACAGGTCAAACTGGGGGATATGTCAAACTAAGGGACAGGTCAAACTGGGGGATATGTCAAACTCTGGGACAGGTCAAACTCGGGGACGGGTCAAACTGGGGGACGGGTCAAACTGAGGGACCAGACAAACTGAGGAGCAGATTAAACTGGTGTGACATGATAAACTGAGGGACAGGTCCAACTGAGTGACATGACAAATTTCCGTTCAACTAAAATTCAGTTCGATCAAATTTCTACTCGATCAAAAGTCCGTTCTATCAAGATTCCATTCGATCAAAATTCCGTTCGATCAAACTTTCATCAAAATTCCTTTCGACCAAACTTCTGTTCGATTAAATTTCAGGTCGACCTTACTTCCGTCGACCAAATTTCTTTCAAACACATTTCTGGCAACCCTGGAGGACAGGTTGAATGGGGTGACAGGTCAAACAGTGGTATATTTCATTCTTGGGACAAGGTTAGGGTATCTTCTCCGGTCACAATGTTTTACAATCTGTTCCTGCGACAGCTTCATGCACGCTGACATTGTGCGGCATTATTTCATGGAGTTGTGTCTTCCTGCGACAGCTTCATGCACGCTGACATTGTGCGGCATCATTTCATGGAGTTGTGTCTTCCTGCGACAGCTTCATGCACGCTGACATTGTGCGGCATCATTTCATGGAGTTGTGTCTTCCTGCGACAGCTTCATGCACGCTGACATTGTGCGGCATCATTTCATGGA
>CAXITT010000314.1:155962-172906 GCA_964033795.1 Lymnaea stagnalis | reverse complement strand
TCTGGCTTCCAACCCCCCCCCCCCCATCTAATGATGCTCTGACATGCTCTAACTCCGTTATCGTCAGGCCAAATCTGTTCCACATGCTTTAATTGTGTTGGCCACGCCCCTCTCCTGGCCGTGATTCACGTCAAAACGTGAGCAGATGTGATGCTAGGAGATGTTGAAGGCAATGACTGGGAACGGGGTGAGGGTGGAGAGCGAGGGCTGTGGCGTGCCGTGGCGACTTGCTGTTTCATAAAAAATAATGCATGAAAACTTTCTTCCCCGCTCAGTAGAAATGTTTAGCTCTCTAAAATCTTTAACAATTACAAAATAATAGAGAATCGTATTTATCGATCATTGTAATTTATTGACATTGAAAATGGGAAATACTTCAATCAATATTTATATTCAGTTTTCAAGGGGGAGGGGGGTATGCCACATGCGCTTGCCGACCGCGAGCGATATAAAGTTGCTATGGAAATCTCTATGTTAAATGTCTACACCAGGATTTCCAACCACTTTCAATATTATGCACCCCTTGTGATTTAGTTATCTAAGTCTCTTCAATATCATGCACCCCTTGTGATTTAGTTATCTAGGTCTCTTCAATATCATGCACCCCTTGTGATTTAGTTATCTAAGTCTCTTCAATATCATGCATCCCTTGTGATTTAGTCATCTAGGTCTCTTCAATATTATTCACCCCTAGTGATTTAGTTATCTAGGTCTCTTCAATATTATGCACCCCTTGTGATTTAGTCATCTAGGTCTCTTCAATATTATTCACCCCTAGTGATTTAGTTATCTAGGTCTCTTCAATATTATGCACCCCTTGTGATTTAGTCATCTAGGTCTCTTCAATAGTATTCACCCCTAGTAATTTAGTTATCTAGGTCTCTTCAATATTATGCACCCCTTGTGATTTAGTTATCTAAGTCTCTTCAATATCATGCATCCCTTGTGATTTAGTCATCTAGGTCTCTTCAATATTATTCACCCCTAGTGATTTAGTTATCTAGGTCTCTTCAATATTATGCACCCCTTGTGATTTAGTCATCTAGGTCTCTTCAATATCATGCACCCCTTGTGATTTAGTTATCTAAGTGTCGCACAACTTGTAAGTAGTTTGACATCCCTTCGACAATGAAAAATACATGCAGGGCATTTTAAAATTATTTGGAAAAAAAAAATGGACTCCTTATTTGTTTTTAAATTGAGTTACAAAAAGAACTGTAGAACTATTTATAACATATGTAGCCGTAAGCCTTTTTATGTACAGAAGAATGTAAATGGAGATTTTTAATTTTTTTTTAAACCCAGACATTTATATCATAACTTGAAATGGCTACTCTGTCAATGGCTACTCTGTTCATAGCCACTCTGTCTATGTCTACTCTGTCAAGGAAAATACTCTGTCCATAGCCACTTTAACCATGTCTACTCTGCCAATGACTACTCTGTCCTTGGCTACGCTGTCAATGGCTACTCTGTCAACGCCCACTCTGTCAATGGTTGGTCTGTCAACGGCCACTCTGTCAATGGTTGCTCTGTCAACGGCCACTCTGTCAATGGTTGCTCTGTCAACGGCCACTCTGTCCATGGTTGCTCTGTCAACGCCCACTCTGTCCATGGTTGCGCTGTCAACGGCCACTCTGTCAATGGTTGCTCTGTCAACGGCCACTCTGTTAATGGTTGCTCTGTCAACGGCCACTCTGTCCATGGTTACTCTGTCAATGACTACTGAGCCAATGCCTTCTCTGTTCTTATAACCACGTTTCTTCGTACCACCTGAAACGAACCTCGCACACTCCCACTCCATTTTGGTATAACCTATTCCCCAGAATTGTCGTTCCAATTGGGATTTTCATACATATTTTGAATCCATACCATCATGTCCCAGATCTTGCCCAGAGACATTTCTCTGCAGGTTATTTCCCTTTAAATATCCAAATTACAAGGGGCTCAAGCTAAGTTTTAAATTTACGCCGTACGGTTAGCTCCCCTTGCGGCGACACCTGGCTAAAGTAGAGGCAAACAACATCTGACATTCCGGTAATGGCGGACAGATCATAAGTTGATAGCGATGGCTATAAATAGATGCGATGGTCGCAGTTTGGCACTCCGAGAAAGTTCATCGAACACGGCGTTGGCCCGTACAGAATTATCATTGGGAATTGTCGATATCAGATATTAGGAGGCCACTGCTTGCCAGGCAGGTGCCGCGAGTACAGTGGCGTAGTACAACAGTTTTGCCGCCCCCCCCCCTTTCCACGGAACAAGCCCTGCAGTTGGTTAAAAATTCCGCCCCGCCCTATATAGTTGCTGCTCGGGGCCGACTGCCCCACTCACACCCCCTTCCTACGCCCCTGCAGGCATGTTTATACATGGTTTGGTAGCTAGTAGGGTTTCTCCCCCGAGTTCCCGCACGATTATAGTTTTAAACAATAATTTTCCTCTCAATCTTCTCATCCTGGGCAATGCTGTGTCCACACTTACCAATAAACATTTCTTGTTTTTTTTTTTGTGTCTTTTTTTGTTATTTGTTGTTTTTTTTATTTTCAGAAATTCATAGATTGTCACAAATTGTGATACAGGCCAGTACCACATAGATTGTCATAAATTGTCATTACATATTGTACCTGTTCAATCTACTTAACTGCGCTCGTATCCGGAAATTTGATCGAAAAAAATTTGATTGGACGTAAATTTTGTCGAATCTTTTTTTATTTTTTTCTCCAGTTTTTACCTTAAAATTTTGCTTCAAATGTCTTTTTGAGCGCATTATTTTGTTTGACTATACATAGTAGTGCGCTCAAAAAGACATTTGAGGACAATTTTAACGTGGGAAATGAACACAAAAAAAGCCTCTACCGAATTTCCTTTCGATCAAATTTCCGTCGATCAATTTACCGTCGACGAAATTTCTTTGGATCAAATTTCCGGTAACCAACTGAGCCGAATGACTAAGCTCCGCAGCTCTAGTACGCAGGTTCTCGAGCGTTTTCAAGTCACGACCACATTCCTATAGAAACAATGTAACCCTTACCGCGATATATTGGGGAAACGGCTTCTAAATAGAGTAAATTCTAGGAAAACATTTTCAATCTTAATTCTCCAGTACAATTTAAATCGACAACATATTTAACGTCATCATTAACATTTTAACTCAACGTTTACGACACCAAAATTTAAGAAGAAAACATTTTAAAAAACATATCTTCTCCTCATCTATTGCTTCAACCAGCAGACCCCTTATAAAAAATCCATTCGCCCCCCCTCCCGCCCCCCTTTACACTTTAAGGTTCCCCATCCCCAGTGGGCTGTGAAGCAGTGCTCTAGTAACTTGATTCAACATGTTCAGATGGCAAACTACTTTCATATTTTGTAGTTTTTTTGTTGTTTTTTTTAATATCAACATTGTGAGACCATAGGGTGGCCAAACCGCGGCCCCTACGTCACCTGTTGCGGCCCGCCACGTCACATGTTGCGGCCCGCCACGTACATGTTGCGGCCCGCGACGTCATATATTACGGCCCGCGACGTCATATATTACGGCCTGCCTTGTCATGTAATGGCGGCCCGCCACGTCTTATATTGCGGCCCGCCACGTCTCATATTGCGGCCCGCCCAGTCAAATGTTGCGGTCCGCTTCGTTAGGGTGTATGATGTAATATGGACTGAATACACACACAGGGCGTATGAGGTAATATGGACTGAATACACACACAGGGCGTATGAGAAAATATGGACTGAATACACACACAGGGCGTATGAGATATTATGGACTGAATACACACACAGGGCGTATGAGATAATATGGACTGAATACACACACAGGGCGTATGAGGTAATATGGACTGAATACACACACAGGTCGTATGAGATAATATTGACTGAATACACACACAGGGCGTATGAGGTAATATTGACTGAATACACACACAGGGCGTATGAGGTAATATGGACTGAATACACACACAGGGCGTATGAGGTAATATGGACTGAATACACACACAGGGCGTATGAGGTAATATGGACTGAATACACACACAGGGGGTATGAGGTAATATGGACTGAATACACACACAGGGCGTATGAGGTAATATGGACTGAATACACACACAGGGCGTATGAGATAATATGGACTGAATACACACACAGGGCGTATGAGCTAATATGGACTGCACACATACGGCGTATGTGTTTTATTCGGACTGCACACACACACGCATAGCGTATGAGGTAATGTGGCCTGCACACACACACACAGCGTTTACAAAATTTGGGTTTACGCAGAACTCGCTTAATGCGAGACCGGCGCCTGAAAACTTAATCATTGGTCAGCGGTAAATGATCACGTGGTACTATTAACGACCAGGGCTGAAAATGCCGTGCGGCAAGTGGTTGATTTTTAAGAAATAGAATATGTACCATAACCAGTGTGTCACAGAATGTACACCATAAACAGTGTGTCGCAGAATGTATACCATAACCAGTGTGTCACAGAAAGTATACCATAACCAATGTGTCACAGAATGTATACCATAACCAGTGTGTCACAGAATGTGTACCATAACCAGTGTTTCACAGGATGTATACCGTAACCAGTATGTCACAGAATGTGTACCATAACCAATGTGTCACAGAATGTATAATATAACCAGTGTGTCACAGAATGTACACCATAACCAGTGTTTCACATAATGTATACCATAATCAGTGTGTCACAGAATGTAAACCATAACCAGTGTGTCATGGAATGTATACCTTAACCAGTATGTCACAGAATGTATACCATAACCAGTGTGTCACAGAATGTATACCATAACCAGTGTGTCACAGAATGTATACAATAACCAGTGTGTCACAGAATGTATACCATAACCAGTGTTTCACAGGATGTATACCATAACCAGTGTGTCACAGAATGTATACCATAACCAATGTGTCACAGAATGTATACCATAACCAGTGTGTCACAGAATGTACACCACAACCAGTGTGTGACAGAATGTATACCATAACCGGTGTGTCACAGAATGTATACCATAACCAGTGTGTCACAGAATGTGTACCATAAGCAGTGTGTCACAGAATGTATACCATAACCAGTGTGTCACAGAATGTATACCATAACCAGTGTGTCACAGAATGTGTACCATTAAGCAGTGTGTCACAGAATGTGTACCATTAAGCAGTGTGTCACAGAATGTATACCATAACCAGTGTGTCACGGAATGTATACCATAACCAGTGTGTCACAGAATGTATACCATAACCAGTGTGTCACATGGCTTCAGTCAACCGCCGTTATGGTTAATCTTTTCAATAATCACAATACCAGGCTTATTATCAAGCGCCTAAACATACAATGACATGTGGGCACATAATAAGTAGAATGATATATCGGTAATTAATCACATATTACTCTGTTACCGTGGCTACAGTGACATTTGGGTGCATGTGATTTAAAAAAAAAAAATCATATATATTATTCATACATTCATTCTTACATATTATGTGTATGAGAAAATAATGTATCGTCAGCAGTGGCTAAATTGGCATGTGGGTACTTAAGTTTTTATGTTTGTATATTATGTATATGTTTATAATTATTTTATGTGCCCGGCATTGTTTGTTTGTTAATGGCGGCGGCGGCCGTGTGACGTGATTGGCTGGAGCAGTGGAGCAGTGCATCTGTGGCGGGGATGGAAACGGGAGCCCGCGAGATTGATAGGCGGCCTAGCGGGGCTGACAGACCAGACACCCTGATTTATGTCACTGTCTTAGGCCTTTGGCACGACTCGACAACGGGAACCAGGGGGGTGGCTTTAGTAGTGCTAGTAGGGTGGTAGGGTGGTGGGGTGGGGGGGACCCGGGGGGTGGACTCACGAGATGAATAAATAATGTATCGGTGGGGGTGGGGGGGTTGTTGTTTTCTTTAAAACAAGATTGAGTGATGGAAGGAGAGTGGGGGTTGGAAGAAAAAAGGGTGGGGGCTTAGAACGGATGTCTTGTTTTGTGTGATTCCAGTTAAAAGTCTGAAGGGTGGAAGAGGGTGGAAGGGTCAGTGAAAGTAGCCAGGGTGACGTTGATGTAAGATTTAATGGTAATAATAATTATTATTGATATTATTTGCGGCGTTGGATGAGGGTTGGGGAATATTAATGGTCTAGCTAGAGAATGAAGGGGTGGGGGGGGAGCGACCCCGGGGTTCGTGGTGGGGCGAGGTAGGGAGGCTAGGAAGTTGATGTAATGTGTTTTGATGAAAACGCGATTAGGTGAAGTGTGGTTGAAATAATGGGAGGGGGTGGGCGATTGAGTGGGGGGGGGGGGGGGGTGGGGGGGGGGGGGGGGGGGGGGTTCGGATTAATATATAAGCTGGAAATCATAGCTACAGATTTGATCGTTTAGTGTGACCTCATGAGAGTCAGGAGAGTGGAGCCAGTTTGGCGAGTGATTAGTGGATGGGTGGGCAGTGGTTAGGTGGTCAGTGGTGAGGTGTTCAGTGAGTAGGTGGTCAGTGGTGAAGTGGGTAGGTGGTCAGTGGGTAGGTGGTCAGTGGTGAGGTGGTCAGTGGTTAGGTGGTCAGTGGGTAGGTGGTCAGTGGGTAGGTGGTCAGTGGGTAGGTGGTCAGTGGGTAGGTGGTCAGTGGGTAGGTGGTTAGTGGGTAGGTGGTCAGTTGTTAGGTGGTCAGTGGTGAGGTGGTCAGTGGTGGGGTGGTCAGTGGTGGGGTGGTCAGTGGATAGATGTTGGACGGTCAGTGGATAGGTGTTCAGTGGGTAGGTGTTGGGAGGTCAGTGGGTAGGTGTTGGGAGGTCAGTGGGATGTTGTTGGGAGGTCAGTGGGATGTTGTTGGGAGGTCAGTGGGATGGTTTTGGGAGGTCAGTGGGAGGGTTTTGGGAGGTCAGTGGGGAGGTATTGGGAGGTCAGTGGATAGGTGATGGGAGGTCAGTGGGTAGGTGTAGGGAGGTCAGTGGTGGGTAGGGGTTGGGGGGTCAGTGGGGTGTTGTTGGGAGGTGAGTGGGATGTTGTTGGGAGGTCAGTGGGATGGTTTTGGGAGGTCAGTGGGATGGTGTTGGGAGGTCAGTGGGTAGGTGTTGGGAGGTCAGTGGATAGGTGATGGGAGGTCAGTGGGTAGGTGTTGGGAGGTCAGTGGATAGGTGATGGGAGGTCAGTGGGTAGGTGTTGGGAGGTCAGGGGTAGGTGTTGGGAGGTCAGTGGAATTTTTTTTTAAATAATAAAGTGGATTTTTCTAGTTTTCGGTTGGCAGTGACGTCATCTATGGTGGAGGGTAACGTTGGTCAAAGAGAAGAAAAAGGTTTGACGTTGGCAACTTAAAATATTAAATATCAGGACTTAATTATTAAATATCAGGACTCAATTATTAAAACTCTGAGGCATAGGTAATTATTATAGTCGTAGATCAATGCAGACAATACATGTAGTGTTGCAGTAACTTATGTAAATCATAGAATCATGATGGTATGCAATAGACTTTTGTCATGGTTTTCAGTCTTTTCGAAGGCATGATTTATATAATAATATATATACATATATATATAAAAATTAAAAAGAAATTCCTAATCTCAAAGTCAAAAGAAATGTCTACTCTCAAAGTCAAAAGAAATGTCTGCTCTCAAAGTCAAAAGAAATGTCTACTCTCAAAGTCAAAAGCGTAATCGTCCATTTTGTAAATCTGAATTTGAAAATCCTACCGAATTCTAACAATATAACAACCAGGCTGATCGATGTTTGACCAAGTATTGCTACCTGTAACTCTCGGTGTCGACCACTGCTACTGACCGCTGCTTCAAGCCGAGTTTAAGAAATAGTGATGGCATATGCACTCACAGGACTATTGTTTATATAGCAGGCCGTCAGGACTATTGTTTTATATAGCAGGCAATCAGGACTATTGTTTTATAAAGCAGGCCGTCAGGACTATTGTTTTATATAGCAGGCCATCAGGACTATTGTTTTATATAGCAGGCCATCAGGACTATTGTTTTATATAGCAGGCCATCAGGACTATTGTTTTATATAGCAGGCCATCAGGACTATTGTTTTATATAGCAGGCCAACAGGACTATTGTTTTATATAGCAGGCCATCAGGACTATTGTTTTATATAGCCGGTCATCGGGACTATTGTTTTATATAGCAGGCCGTCAGGACTATTGTTTTATATAGCCGGCCATCAGGACTATTGTTTTATATAGCAGGTCATCAGGACTATTTATAGTAGGACCACAGTGTGTAAACTAATCCCAATGCAACCAGCTCATCCATACACCAACTGTATCCATATAATATATCATCCATACACCAACTGTAACCATGTAATATCTCATCCATACACCAACTGAAACTGTGTAATATCTCATCCATACACCAACTGGAACCGTGTAATATCTCATCCATACACCAACGGGAACTGTGTAATATCTCATCCATACACCAACTGTAACCGTGTAATATCTCATCCATACACCAACTAGAACCGTGTAATATATCATCCATACACCAACTGGAACTGTGTAGTATCTCATCCATACACCAACTGGAACCGTGTAATATCGAGGAGTCTTCGTGAACTAATCTTCATTTCAGTCCACCATGCCCGCCCCCCCCCAACCCCCCCACACCCTTATGACCAAGTTTTCTTGTTCTGTTCTCCTTCTTTCTTCTCTGAAAGTAGACTATTGATTTTTATTGTTGGTCATGATTTATGATGAACGCCTGCCACCCATGATTTATACTGCAGCTTGGATGGGAATAACGGAAGGAAAGGGTGGGGGAGTGGCGACCCGGGAGAGAGGAAAGAAGCGCCAAGACCAGTGGTTCTCACGGGTCCTGTGTAGGGGCGGAGAGAGGGGAAAGAAACGTCAAGACCGGGTGGTTCTCACTATCTTGAGCGGGCTGAAAAAGAGAGAAGAATCGCTGAAGATCAGTGGTTCTCATAAATATTGGTGTTGGATGGGGGGGGGGCATTTTTAATTTTAATTATTTTTTTAAAATGGCATCATCAAAAGAATGTTGTTGCCCAAGGGTAGGATTTTGTAATTAAAGTGGATGTGACCTAAAAGAGAAAGGAGAGAAATTTGAATATAGGAGAGAAATTTGAATATAGAAACAGGGAATCCTGGATTTTTTCGGAGAGATTTGGGAGAACTGTCGATTGCTGTAAATGTAAATAAAGGAATTATCGTCTCCGGATAAGTATATCGCCGGAAATTTAAAAAATCCAATACCTGTCGCCAATTTTTCCTTTAAACTGCGCGGCCGCGCATCAATCTCACAGACGCCGCGCAGCAGTTTTGAGTACCGCACAGCTAATTTCCACTTAAGTGTTTGTAGGCTGAAAATTTTGCGCTCAAAAAAATTGATGCTGTAAAAATGTTCACACAACTTTATGATTTTTGCACACGAACCAACAAACCTTAGAGGGATTTTTTTTTAGAGGGAACATTGCCTGACGCAGATCTTTGTCGATTTGGATTTAAAACGCACCTATATGACGTCAGTATAGTCCATGGTTAGGCTCTTCCTCCCCCCCCCCCATCCGCGCTGTCACCCATGACATGTGCTTGAGAACCACTAGTAACGATATGTATCATAGAGGATCGAATGGTGCACATGGTTGTTTTGGCTTATTTTGTTGAACTGGCCACAAATCCTCTCCCTTACTAGACTACTCAGTTGAGCTATCCCTGGAGGGATCTCGTGATGTGGATGAGATAAGATTCATGACATATCCAGAGGTTGGGGGTGGGTGGAATATACTGCTGTGTAGTTGTAGATAGGTGTTCTGTCATATGGAATGAGAATCGGTGGTGTGTCATGTGGACTGAGAGTCTGTGGTCTGTCATATGGACATTAGAGTTTGTCATGTGAACTGAGAGTCTGCAGTCTGTCATGTGGACTGAGAGTCTGTGGTCTGTCATGTGGGCTGAGAGTCTGCAGTCTGTCATATGGACATTAGAGTCTGTAGTCTGTCATATGGACTTAAAGTCAGCAGTCTGAAGTCTGTCATATGGACTGTGGGTCTGAAGTCTGTCATATGGACTTAAGGTGTGTAATGTATCATGTGGACTGAGAGTATGTAGTCTGTAGTGTGGACTGAGAGTATGTAGTCTGTCCTGTGGACTTGGGGGGTCTGTGGTCTGTGTTGTGGATTGAGACTAAACAAGTAGTCAGACCAGGAATAGGTATGACGATGTTGTCTGGTTGTAGCACTGGCTGTTATACGAAAACGTTCTAGTGGTAGCGCTGGATGCTATGTGAAGACGTTCTAGCATGGTAGCACTGGATGCTATGTGAAAACGTTTTAGCATGGTAGCACTGGATGCTATGTGAAGACGTTCTAGCATGGTAGCACTGGATGCTATTTGAAGACGTTCTAGCATGGTAGCACTGGATGCTATTTGAAGACGTTCTAGCATGGTAGCACTGGATGCTATGTGAAGACGTTCTAGTGGTAGCACTGGATGCTATGTGAAGACGTTCTAGTGGTAGCACTGGATGCTACGTGAATACTTTCGATTGGTAGCACTGGATGCTATGTGAAGACGTTCTAGCATGGGAGCACTGGATGCTATGTGAAGACGTTCTAGCATGGTAGCACTGGATGCCAGATGAGTTTAAAATCGCCACACCTCCTGACCATACTCCAGGAGTCGGGGTCTATATTTATTTGTTTATTAGCATGAATTTGTTTTCTGCAATCGACCTGTCTTAAATGGAATATAAAAGGAAACAACGCTTCACATCTCCAAAATGATGATGCTCTCCCCAGCTATAAATTATGATTTCTGATCTTTTTCGAACAGTAGGTTGTTCCTACTTTTAGATTTTGACCCATTTAGCGGTGAATAGATGATAAACTGGGTGATGTAATTAACTTTTGATAAACTGGGTGATGTAATTAACTTTTGATAAACTGGGTGATGTAATTAACTTTTGATAAACTGGGTGATGTAATTAACTTTTGATAAACTGGGTGATGTAATTAACTTTTGATAAACTGGGTGATGTAATTAACTTTTGATAAACTGGGTGATGTAATTAACTTTTGATAAACTGGGTGATGTAATTAACTTTTGATAAACTGGGTGATGTAATTAAGTTTTGATAAACTGGGTGATGTAATTAACTTTAATATGCAGCGGCGTAATTTAAAAGTGTCACCGCCCGCGGGTATTTTGCTCCCCCCCCCGCCCGAACCACGTGGTTTACCCCGATTTGAGAACTCTATGTCCCAAAACAGCCCCCCAAAGTTTATTACAATGGCCGCATATGCCAATGGCGTTTGATAATTCATTATGTTTTAACTAACAGAAATAATCAAGACATGAAATGCCACTGATGCCCTCCGGGGAAAAAGAAATGCACAAAGCAAGTCATACACATGTCAACACAGTTCTACGTGATCTGATGGCCTCGCAAAATATTAGCTGGAGTCGGGAACGAGCTAGCAAATAAGTAAATATTTCCTATCGCCTGTTATTGATTAGGATGATAAAACATTCAATGTGTATTTTAAACGCACCTGCGTAGGACTTCCGTGCACCGTGCAGTCCATGGTTACGGTCCCCCGCCCCCCACTGACCCTGTCGCCTGCGACAAACTGCTTGAGAACCACTGGTAACGCTATGCAATATGAAAGATGGAAGGGCGCAGGTGATTGTTTTGTTGGTGGTTTGTTTTTGTTGTAAAGGAATTGTCACTAAGGAATGTGGAAAGGACGTGTACGTCATGAGGTAGGCTAGACACACCATTGTTACTGGTTGTATCAGATGCATGTGACAAACCGTGCACTTATACCCCAGCCAGCCCCCTCCCCCACTCCCGATCCATCTCCTCTACAACCCTAGTGATGTCCTTGCAACACTTCCTTTGCGTTCATGTCCGTGCAGTTGACCACGTGTTTGTTCAACTCTGACACGTCATTGAATGAATGGGACATTTAGCGGTTGTGTACTTCCTATGTACAAGTGTCCATCAAAGTACACGAGACAAACCCAGGGGTGGGGGTGGGCTGGGTGGCGGGCTAGTGCCAAATGTGCCATTTCAGCCTGACACACTAAAACAGTAGGATTTCTCTCCCCCCCCACCCCAAACCCGCGAGTCATCCAACATTCACATTTTAAAACCGATCTCACCCCACCTCCCAACGTCAACTTTATTATATATTTTTCCCTCTAATTCATGACAAGCCAGCAGTTACATCCTATTTAATTTACTAGCTCTGCCTTGACATCTGACATCTCTGCCCCTGTACTACCCCCTCCCCCCTCTTCTCCTTGTACCCTTCCCCCCCCCTTTTCACGTGAAGCAGCCGTGTAGATATCATATATGTTACTGACATCTGCCATGCGTCATACATTACTAGCTCTGCCTTGACATCTGACATCTCTGCCCCTGTACTACCCCCTCCCCCCTCTTCTCCTTGTACCCTTCCCACCCCCTTTTCACGTGAAGCAGCCGTGTAGATATCATATATGTTACTGACATCTGCCATGCGTCATACATCGTTAAGCTGGAATCTCGACACCTTGCATTCACAGTGGTTCACAGTCTGTGGTGTGCTCTACCCCTCCACGTTGACTCATCAATTGAAGCCTAAGACAGGTGTAATTGGAACATTTATTTTATTTTATTTTTTTCCATTTATTAATCCTGATCTAAGATCCTGGTCTAAGATCCTGATCTAAGATCCTGGTGCATGCCGCAATCTTTGTGGGATATCAAGATAAATAAGTCTGAGAAGACACTATGAGGGCAGTGTGTGAGCAGTTGTCATCAGTTTTAGAACCCCTGCTGGAAGCACGTGTTGTCATAATTATTGGTGGCGAGGGCGGTTCTAAATAAAGATTGAAATATGAGGGTAAAGCGAGGGTAATACGGGGGTAAAGCGAGGGTAATACGGGGGTAAAGCGTTGGTAAATAGTTCTAAAACCGAGTGAACTAGCTCCAGCAGTGTCGGGTCTTACTTCAACATAACTCACTCACTGACTCAGTCACCCATGCTGCAACTTCTCAGGGATCCACTCACCCATGCGATTTCTCACCCATTAACTCACCATTCCTCTCCACTGATTGCATTCACTACTTCTCTTAGTCACCAGTTAAAGTCATTCTCTTTCACAAACTCACTCATTAATACACTCGTTATTCACTCACGATTAACTTATTCATTCACTACTCTTTGACTCACTCATTCTCTTACTTATGAGACCCCTCTTTTCTTCCTTTACGCATCCATTTCATAATGGAACCCCCCCCCCCCCCCCCAAAAAAAAAAATATTTAAAAAATCCCTCTTTCATTTCTCCCCTTGTTCAGCCGTGTATGAGCCAGACATCTCTCTCTCGTCTGACATACGTTAAATAATTAACTGACTTCCACAGATATTGACCCACCACCCCCTTTTTTTCACCCCACGGACATACACTCACACACACACACACGCACGAACATGTCAATATGAGTGACAAGTATGTGACAGTTGAACCCGTATAACATAGTCGTGTCTTGACAGGAACCCCAACACAGGCCTGGCGATGTCAGTCACTCATGTCGGTCAGTCCTGGCCAGTCTCTCAGAAATACGGACGTCCAATGTTCCCTATCGTGTATTCTTAAAGGAACATCCCGTGTAATGTTCCCTATCGTGTGTCGTTAAAGGAACATCATGTGCAAAGTTCCCTATCGTGTGTCGTTAAAGGAACATCCCGTGCAATGTTCCCTATCGTGTGTCGTTAAAGGAACATCACGTGCAATGTTCCCTATTGTGTGTCCTTAAAGGAACATCCCGTGCAATGTTCCCTATCGTGTGTCGTTGAAGGAACATCACGTGTCATGTTTCCTATTGTGCGTCGTTAAAGGAACATCACGTGCCATGTTTCCTATTGTGTGTCGTTAAAGGAACATCACGTGCCATGTTTCCTATTGTGTGTCGTTAAAGGAACATCACGTGCCATGTTTCCTATTGTGTGTCGTTAAAGGAACATCACGTGCCATGTTTCCTATTGTGTGTTGTTAAAGGAACAGCTCAGTCAATTATTCTGTATCTCGTGTAGTGAAGGGCACATCGCGGCCAATGGTGTGTGGTTACATGCACATCACAGACAATGGTGTGTGGTTACATGCACATCACAGACAATGGTGTGTGTGGTTACATGCACATCACAGACAATGGTGTGTGCATACATGCACATCACAGACAATGGTGTGTGTGGTTACATGCACATCACAGACAATTGTGTGTCTGGTTACATGCACATCACAGAAAATGGTGTGTGTGGTTACATGCACATCACAGACAATGGTGTGTGTGGTTACATGCACATCACAGACAATGGTGTGTGTGGTTACATGCACATCACAGACAATGGTGTGTGTGGTTACAGGCACATCAAAGACAATGGTGTGTGTGGTTACATGCACATCACAGACAATGGTGTGTGTGGTTACATGCACATCACAGACAATGGTGTGTGTGGTTACAGGCACATCAAAGACAATGGTGTGTGTGGTTACATGTACATCACAGACAATGGTGTGTGTGGTTATATGCACATCACAGAAATGGTGTGTGTGGTTACATGTACATCACAGACAATAGTGTGTGGTTACATGCACATCAAAGACAATGGTGTGCGTGGTTACATGCACATCACAGACAATGGTGTGTGTGGTTACATGCACATCACAGACAATGGTGTGTCTGGTTACATGTACATCGCAGACAATGGTGTGTGTGGTTACATGCACATCACAGACAATGGTGTGTGGTTACTATTGTTTAAATGCCGGCAGGTAGGGTGTGGGACTTTCTGTAGGCCTATTGTTTAAATGCCGGCAGGTAGGGTGTAGGACTTTCTGTAAGCCTATTCTTTAAATGTCGGCAGATAGGGTGTAGGACTTTCTGTAGGCCTATTGTTTAAATGTCGGCAGGTAGGGTGTAGGACTTTCTGTAGGCCTATTGTTTAAATGTCGGCAGGTAGGGTGTAGGACTTTCTGTAGGCCTAATGTTAAAGGCGGGCATATATTATAGAACATGACTAGTTAACTATTTAAATTTCTAACTCTTGTACCCACCGGCTGTTTTCTCAAAATACCCGTACCCGGTGTAAAAACTGTCCCTGATTAAGCCCCAGAATTAAATTATTCGATAAACATTCGAGAAGTCTGTTTGCTTTAATTCCTTTTCCGGACGCATTACCAGAATGTAGATTCCATTTAACGGAGAGAAACTATTACACTTTTTTTTTAATATTTATATATTTTTTTTAATTTGGGTGTTAATAACACGAGGTAATATTTTTTTTAAAATAAAAATTAGATAAAAACCAATTTTTTAGCAATGTCCAACACTTTATTGACATAGGATATTCAGTAATTGTCTTACAAGGGAAATAATTCCAGAGCGTATTTAAATTAACGGTTACCGCCCGTACACAAAATTTTCTCAAGATGAAAAAAAAAAAATTAAAAAAACAAACAAAAAACCAGTTCCCTTTTCCCTGACATGACTGCCGCCCATAGTATGGTTCGTATTTGCTTCGCGGCTCGTCTTCTGTTACCGGTAACATTACGGCACAATAACGTGATTTCTCGGTGACATTAAGTCACAATCACATATTTTACTGGTAACATCAAATCACATATTTTACTGGTAACATCACATATTTTACTGGTAACATCAAATCACATATTTTACTGGTAACATCAAATCACATATTTTACTGTTAACATCAAATCACATATTTTACTGGTAACATCAAATCACATATTTTACTGGTAACATCAAATCACATATTTTACTGGTAACATCAAATCACATATTTTACTGGTAACATCAAATCACATATTTTACTGGTAACATCAAATCACATATTTTGTTGCATCTGTTCCCTGACACGTCTTGTTTGAATTTAAACCAGTCGTTTTTCAATACCCAATTTTATTAAGTTACACCCCTCCTCCTCCTCCTCCTCCTCCTCCTCCATCCTCCAATGTCCGCTCCGGTTTGGGGCTGTAGTTATATCGAGTTATTTATTTTCGAACACTTTCATTTGTAAAGATAAGTGACGTTTTAAACATTCTTTCAAGGGTCGCTTTCAGCGTCATCAAATATTGTCCACTTCTTGCTTTACAAATGTTAAACTTTGGTTGCCCCCCCCCCCCGCCCTGTTGAATGAAAGCGTCATTTATTGAAGTAATCGGCAGACGCCTATGTCTTTAAATACCTTGCCCGGCCCACCTTGAGATGCCTCCAGAAGGAAATGCCCCCCCCCTGCAGACGTTTCCCATCCTCCCGATGTCCCCTCCTGCCCATGCCCCTCCTCGTGCCCCCACCTCCATTGAGTTCACCTCCCGATGCCCCCTCNTTCATTTGTAAAGTAAAGTGACCTTTGAAACATTCTTTCAAGGGGCGCTTTCCGCGTCATCAAATATTTTCCCCTTCTTGCTTTACAAATGTTAAACTTTGGTTGCCCCCCCCCCCCGCCCTGTTGAATGAAAGCGTCATTTATTGAAGTAATCGGCAGACGCCTATGTCTTTAAATACCTTGCCCGGCCCACCTTGAGATGCCTCCAGAAGGAAATGCCCCCCCCCTGCAGACGTTTCCCATCCTCCCGATGTCCCCTCCTGCCCATGCCCCTCCTCGTGCCCCCACCTCCATTGAGTTCACCTCCCGATGCCCCCTCCACCAGTTGCCTCCACCTCCCAAGCCCATCCTCCCAAACCCCATCCTCCCAAACCCCATTCTCCCAAACCCCATCCTCCCAAACCCCATCCTCCCAAGCCCATCCTCCCAAACCCCATCCTCCCAAACCCCATTCCTCCAAACCCCATCCTCCCAAACCCCATCCTCACAAACCCCAACCTCCCAAAGCCCTTCCTCCCAAACCCCATCCTCCCAAACCCCATCCTCCCAAACCCCATCCTCCCAA
>CAXITT010000314.1:141838-155805 GCA_964033795.1 Lymnaea stagnalis | reverse complement strand
CCCCAGCCTCCCAACCCCATCCCCCCAATCCTCATCCACCCAAACCTCATCCTCCCAAACCCCATTCTCCCAAACCCCATTCTCCCAAACCCCATCCTCCCAAACCCCATCCTCCCAAGCCCATCCTCCCAAACCTCATCCTCCCAAACCTCATCCTCCCAAACCCCATCCTCCCAAGCCGCATTCTCCCAAACCCCATGCTCCCAAACCCCATTCTCCCAAACCCATCCTCCCAAACCCTCGTCTAGATGCCCTCCTCCCTATTGCCCCACCTGCCTATTGCCTACTCCTCCCGATGCCCCCTGCCGCTCCTCAAATAAACCCAAAGGTTCTCTAGCATACTGCGGGCAGCAGGGCCGCACAACAACATCTGACTGACTACAACCCGGTGAACACAGGGGCGGGGGGGGGGGGGGGGGGGGGGGGGGGGGTTGTGTGACACCGGTCTGGCCGGGGACAGTGGCAGTAACAAAAATGCTGTTCTGTGTCCGGACTGACAGATCCGTCAAGTGGTGGCGCTGCCAGGGGGGACGACAAGTGTCTGACCCAGCCAGTGACTGATGAGAGCTGACAGTCTATGTGATGCCTGGTGCATGCTTGGGTTTAGGCGGGGGTTTCCAGTTAGATGACGGCAATAACAATGGGGCTAATCCTTATTGTGCGGGCCATACTCAACTGACAGTACTTGCAGTCACGGCTACTTCTTCTTTCTGGTTACTATAGCTCCATGCCTGTAAGGGGCCGTCCATAAAATACGACACGCTATTTTAGACCCTTTTAACCCCCCCCCCCCCTCCACCCTGTCACAAATCCCGGACCCCCCCCCCCCAAAGTACACTTTCGAACAAATTTTGTAAAAAAATTAACACCTAATTAAAATTTAATCTAAAACACACTTCACTATTAAACTGTATTAAAATATAAAATTTCCACTTAATTTCCACTATCACATTATTAAAATGACTTTAATATTAGAATAGTTAAATGTCAACAGTTGTCACAGTTATTCATTGAAGGAGTAACTCAATCTAGATTGAATTTGAAAACAAAAATTAGACTAGACAATGATATAATACACATCATTTATCTGCTGCTTTTTCATTTACAATAGGTGAGGTCAATTTTTAGATGTTCTTCCGATTATGCAATTTTTTTTTACACAGGTTAAGAAGTATATTAGAGAAACTTGACCTCACCAAATGATTAACTAAAAAGGACAGTGACATAATTATGCAACGGACAACATAGAAATAACAATACTTGAAGAAAGAGGAAAGCAAGGCTATACATAAAACAAGGTTTCGCCACAGCCTACTAGCGCTCCTGGCGAGAGGAATCAGGAGATACGCATTTCATGATATTTTGACATAAAACTAATTCGAATGTTTCACAAAATTTTTGAAAATTATTTTTAAAGCTATCAAATTCCACTAAAATAATAAAAAAATAAATTAAAAATAATTTTTTTTTTTTTTAAAATTAATGTGTGAAATCACACATGCCCTGACTTCCCCCCCCCCGACACCAACTGGCACACTTTTTTACACCCCCCCCCCCCCCCCTTTCTGGAGCGTGACGTACTTTATGGACGGCCCCTAAGGTCATTGCTCGGCAACTCGCAGCTCTTCAAGCAAGCAATGCGACTTGTTTGTCTCTCTACTCTTTAATGATGTGCTGCTTACTGCTTAAAAAAATATTTACCTACCAGTAATAACACACATAATTTGTATTTTACAAAACATGTTTGCACACCCGTGGCTTTGGATGGGAGCTTTTTGCTTGTTGTTTTTGTTCTCCATAAAATGATTGAAAAAATGAGCTAAATCATGCATTATGAATGGCTTGTCATTTTCACTGTGTTGACTTCCCGGAGAATGAGGTCAATGGCCGAAGTCGGAGACTTTTAATTTTTTCGGCTCTGGTTTTAGTTGAAGAAATGCGTGGGTCAGCTATGAGATTAAATATTCGTGACGTCAGCTATGAGATTAAATATTCGTGACGTCAGTTTTTACTTTATCCTCCACACTGGACTCACTGGGAAGCTACAGAGGTCATGTGTCCATGTACATGATTCCGAAAATACAAAGGTCGTGTGTCCAGGTACATGATTCCGAAACTACAAAGGTCATGTGTCGAGGCGCATGATTCCGAAAATACAAAGGCCATGTGTCCAGGTGCATGATTCCGAAACTACAAAGGCCATGTGTCCAGGTGCATGATTCCGAAACTACAAAGGTCATGTGTCCAGGTGCATGATTCCGAAACTGCAAAGGTCATGTGTCCAGGCGCATGATTCCGGAACTACAAAGATCATGTGTCCAGGTGCATGATTCCGGAACTACAAAGGTCATGTGTCCAGGTGCATGATTCCGGAACTACAAAGGTCATGTGTCCAGGTGCATGATTCCGAAACTACAAAGGTCATGTGTCCATGTGCATGATTCCGAAACTACAAAGGCCATGTATATATGTATAAATAATATAAAATATGTCACACTCTCGCATTTAGAATTCCAACCACGACTGCTTGTCTTCTGTTCACACTCCAAAGTGTTCACTCGCTCCGACTAAAGCAGATTGTAAAAGTAAATCAAATTAGTTTGACCTCGTCAGATTTGTAAGAATATTAAACACGAGACAGCCGATGTCACGATGTCAGCCCAGAAGGTAAATAAACTCTGGGATCCTGGGCGACATAAATATGTTGAATGTAGGTCACTGGCACACGGGGACCTTGTGCAGTTCCTGACATGCAATACGTCATACATGGTAAGCTGCAGTTAACAAGATAAAATGGTGGTACGTTTCTAGACGCGTCAGGCATGCGCGGAATTTGGCGCTGGGCATGTTTCTTGGTTAAGATCTTTACCAGGACAGCTCAAAATACCCCACTCAAATTACTGCAATCAAAATTTCCTACTAAATTTTCCCATTCAAACCGCTCAAATTGTCCCACTCAAATTATCCCAATCAAAATATCCCACTCAAAATATCCCAATCCCCAATTCTGAAGATCGATGAAGCCCTATAATTTGGTTATTGTAGCTACCTCTTTAGATCAGATCAGTTGTATTATTTATCTGTTTGGTCAGATACGTCAGGAAATATGTCTGGTTGATCAAATTTGTCATGGCATTTGTCTTTGGTCTGATACATCATGGCTGGCATTTGTCTTTGGTCTGATACATCATGGCTGGCATTTGTCTTTGGTCAGATTCATCATGGCTGGCATTTGTCTTTGGTCTGATACATCATGGCTGGCATTTGTCTTTGGTCTGATACATCATGGCTGGCATTTGTCTTTGGACTGATACATCATGGCTGGCATTTGTCTATTTGGTCAGATTCATCATGGCTGGCATTTGTCTTTGGTCTGATACATCATGGCTGGCATTTGTCTATTTGGTCAGATTCATCATGGCTGAGATCGGAAGATCTCTTTGGACTGATACATCATGGCTGGCATTTGTCTATTTGGTCAGATTCATCATGGCTGGCATTTGTCTTTGGTCTGATACATCATGGCTGGCATTTGTCTATTTGGTCAGATTCATCATGGCTGGCATTTGTCTTTGGTCTGATACATCATGGCTGGCATTTGTCTATTTGATCAGATTCATCATGGCTGGCATTTGTCTTTGGTCTGATACATCATGGCTGGCATTTGTCTATTTGGTCTGATACATCATGGCATTTGTCTATTTGGTCAGATACATCATGGCTGGCATTTGTCTATTTGGTATGATATATCATGGCTTGCATTTATTGTCTATTTGGTCTGATACATTATGGCATTTGTTTATTTGGTCTGATACATCATGGCTGGCATTTGTCTATTTGGTCTGATACATCATGGCATTTGTCTATTTGGTCAGATACATCATGGCTGGCATTTGTCTATTTGGTCTGATATAGCATGGCTTGCATTTGTCTATTTGGTCTGATACATCATGGCATTTGTCTATTTGGTCAGATACATCATGGCTGGCATTTGTCTATTTGGTCTGATACATTATGGCATTTGTTTATTTGGTCTGATATATCATGGCTGGCATTTGTCTATTTGGTCTGATACATCATGGCATTTGTCTATTTGGTCAGATACATCATGGCTGGCATTTGTCTATTTGGTCTGATATATCATGGCTTGCATTTGTCTGTTTGGTCTGATACATCATGGCATTTGTCTATTTGGTCTGATACATCATGGCTGGCATTTGTCTATTAGGTCAGATACATCATGGCTGGCATTTGTCTATTTGTTCTGATACATCATGGCTGGAATTGTCTATTTGGTCTGATACATCATGGCTGGAATTGTCTATTTGGTCTGATACATCATGGCCGGCATTTGTCTATTTGGTCTGAGGAACAATAAATACAGCCACCGGAAAATTAAACACAGCCACCGGAACAATAAACACAGCTACGGGAACAATAAACACAGCCACGGGAACAATAAATACAGCCACGGAAACAATAAACACAGCCACGGGAACAATAAACACAGCTACCGGAACAATAAACACAGCCACGGGAACAATAAACACAGCTACGGGAACAATAAACACAGCCACCGGAACAATAAACACAGCTACAGGAACAATAAACACAGCCACCGGAACAATAAACACAGCCACCGGAACAATAAACACAGCCACCGGAACAATAAATACAGCCAACGGAACAATAAACACAGCTACGGGAACAATAAACACAGCCACCGGAACAATAAACACAGCCACCGGAACAATAAACACAGCTACGGGAACAATAAACACAGCCACCGGAACAATAAACACAGCCACCGGAACAATAAACACAGCCACCGGAACAATAAATACAGCCACAGGCGTTAGCACAAGACACACTTTTGAGAATCACCAGTTTCAATTATTCCTTATGGTAATCTTTTACAACAATATTCTGTCACCACCATGTTTCTATTCTGTTAACACCATGTTTCTATTCTGTTAACACCATGCCACCGGAACAATAAATACAGCCACCGGAACAATAAATACAGCCACAGGCGTTAGCACAAGACACACTTTTGAGAATCACCAGTTTCAATTATTCCTTATGGTAATCTTTTACAACAATATTCTGTCACCACCATGTTTCTATTCTGTTAACACCATGTTTCTATTCTGTTAACACCATGCCACCGGAACAATAAATACAGCCACCGGAACAATAAATACAGCCACAGGCGTTAGCACAAGACACACTTTTGAGAATCACCAGTTTCAATTATTCCTTATGGTAATCTTTTACAACAATATTCTGTCACCACCATGTTTCTATTCTGTTAACACCATGTTTCTATTCTGTTAACACCATGCCACCGGAACAATAAATACAGCCACCGGAACAATAAATACAGCCACAGGCGTTAGCACAAGNCCCCCCCCCCCCCCAACCTTGCAGCATTAGAGGTTGCATGGCTCCCTTGAAGGCCCTGCGGGTATAATCAGTGTTTCTCGGAGTTATTGTCTGAGTCTCTCAGACGACGACGATCCACGTTTTCAATTTAAACCAAATAAGATAAAGTTTGAGAACCCCTGTTGATAAGGCACTATTAGTTACCTTTATTTAAGTCCGTGGTTCATTTGTTTCCCATGGAAGAGTGTGGGAGGGGGGGGGGGCTGGTTGTCCAAGACTGAAATCTACCTAACATCTGGTAGGCAGTTGTCCAAGACTGAAATCTACCCAACATCTGGTAGGCAGTCCTTTCCAACAAGCCATATGTCAGGTGGCTCCACATCCAAGAAAGCAGAAGTTGAGAATCACTGGCCGAAACCTTCACATTTCTACAATTGGTTGTCATCATTTGTGTGTTTATCCCGGGCGAATGCCCCGATTTGTCATGTCTCTTGTGAGGGGACACCACCGGGTCATCGTCTCTCTCCTCCGCATGTGTTGACACGACAACATCTGACCTTGATATCCTGGCCTTCGTTGTCATGCATTTCTTGTGAACGGGATCCAGTGGCGGATACGATGACCACTTATGTCATGGGTGTATCCAAACAGGGGCCACAAGAGGACAGTTTATTTTTATTTATTTATTTTCGGAACCCACCCCCCCCCTTTTTTTTCCCCACCTCTTCCTAACAGAAATTATTGGTAGGTTTTTTTTGGTGTTTAATTTGAGACCCTCGCTATCATTTCCTTGGTTTATCTGTTCTTTTTTCTTTTAAAAATGGAGTAATCGAATATAAGTAGTTGTTGATATAATGTGACATCGTCTACACACCAAATAGTTCGTCATTACCGCCGCCTATCAATGAACTGAAGGCCACGGTATCTATACTGTATACTATGTCCAACTCCCTCAAATGAAGTCAAACGATTCGGTTTCATGTCTATGACTGTCAGCGGCGTAGGAAGGAGAGTGCGCAGTGCGCCTCCGGGTGGAGGAGAGGAATAGTCGGGCAACTGCAGATTTTTTTTCGGGGGGGGGGGGGTAGGGACAAAACTTATCTGCCTTTCCCAGGGCGGCACTAGCCCTGCCTACGTCACTGATGACTATAAACAAAAACTCTTGGCTGGACTACTTATGTACCATGATTAGTACATGGAAAAGATGGTATACCGTGTCGCCGCAGGTAGACTGACAGTGACAAGATTAGTAGATCCGATCCGTGCGTTGCACCGGTGTCCGGTAAAAAAAAAATTAATGACCCGCACACCAGCCGTGGGCCTCGGCTTTACACCAGGTGAATGTTTGTGGAAGGTGTGACGCATTTTCGGACGACAGACTTTGACGTATGTTGGCAGTAGGTCTCATGCCCTTGTTGTTGTTTAGGGGTTAAAGGTCGGAGGTTATGCTTGTGATGGATAGAACCCTTCCGACGAAGCTGTAAGTAGAATTCTTGTGTCGTACTGATGCAGGGTTCATTTGCCGGCAGAGGTCTATCTACAGAGGCAATGGCAGAGGTGTATCTACAGAGGCAATGGCGGGGTGTATCTACAGAGGCAATGGCAGAGGTGTATCTACAGAAGCAATGGCAGGGGTGTATCTACAGAAGAAATGGCAGAGGTGTATCTACCGAGAAATGGCAGAGGTGTATCTACAGAGGCAATGTCAGAGGTGTATCTACAGAGGCAATGGCAGAGGTGTATCTACAGAAGAAATGGCAGGGGTGTATCTACAGAAGAAATGGCAGAGGTGTATCTACCGAGAAATGGCAGATGTGTATCTACAGAGGCAATGTCAGAGGTGTATCTACAGAGGCAATGGCAGAGGTGTATCTACAGAAGCAATGGCAGGGGTGTATCTACAGAAGAAATGGCAGAGGTGTATCTACCGAGAAATGGCAGAGGTGTATCTACAGAGGCAATGTCAGAGGTGTATCTACAGAGGAAATGGCAGAGGTGTAATCTACCGAGGAAATGGCAGAGGTGTATCTACCGAGGCAATGGCAGAGGTGTATCTACCGAGGAAATGGCAGAGGTGTATCTACTGAGGCAGTGGCAGGGGTGTATCTCCATTGGGAGCAGCCCTTGGAAGAAACAAAAATGGTATCTTTTGAAATATTATTGGTGCTGTCCTCATTGTATTCGTGTCCTGCCCTTTCATTGGGTCCTACTCTGTAATCTTATTTTTTTAAAAAACAAAAAACTTTTATCCCATCTCCTAAGTCGACCCTTGCATATATTCGGACCTTGATTTATTAATCACTAACTCAATCAGTCATTAGATTCGCTCATTTCCTTTGAACCCAATCAATCATTAGTCTTAAACGTTAAATTCTAAATTCGCTCTTAGGAAAGGAAGAAAGAGTTCTGTAACCAAGAATTATTATTTTATTGTGTATTTTCAATTTAATGCACGTGCCCAAAAATTCGTGAAAACGAAAGAATGAAATGGAATAATGCGCTATACACACGTCTGCGCTATACACACGTCTGCGCTATACACACGTCTGCGCTATACACACGTCTGCGCTATACACACGTCTGCGCTATACACACGTCTGCGCTATCCACACGTCTATGCTATACACACGTCTGCACCGTTATAGGCTGAAACTTTTAAGCGGAAGTGAAGACGCCGACTCGAAATTCAAATTTAATTATTCGTATAAGTAGCGAACCAATTACCCGTGTAATTTGAAATGAATAAAAGCCAGCTCTAAGACTAAACTAGGTAGCATATGTTGGCTTGAGGGTGTTTCGCGACTCAGAATTATAAGGAATCGTTATGTATATGTTCTTAACAAAACTCATCAATGTTTGCAGCTTTTTTTAAAAAAAGTCAACTCAACTGATATTTTGATTTGAGGAATCGGTAGGTTGGGGGGGGGGTGTTAGACCCTGTTAGTGGGTTATTTTATTCTTGGCGTAAAATTTTGTTAGATGATGGGTTAGATTGCTGGGCGGAGAGGGGCGCTTCTGGGTGGAGTGGGCCGCTGCTGGGTGGAGAGGGGCGCAAACTGAAATTTTGAACACAAGGAGGTGACCAAAAAAAATAATAAAATATAAGATTAGTAGTTGTTGTTTGGCCTTGCATTTATGCCAATGGGGGGAGAGGGGTTGCTTGCCGTAACATTTTGTTTAGAGATAGCGGCATTCTGGGCAAACGGTTGACAGGTTGTGTGGCCCAAACAAGCTGTGACTGTCAAGAGTCGCCGTACAGGTAAATAGGACAGCTGTGGGGGCGAGAGTGAGGGGGTGGGGGGGAAGACTTCTGATTTAATAACATGTCATGAGGAATGGGGGAGATCTTGTTAGCTTCCATGTGTGTTTCTGCGGAAGGGAGAGAAGCCGCTACCGACATTCGGGGAAGACAACCCATTAAGGGAGTGAGTGTGTGTGAGTGTATTCTTGTGAGTTTCTGTTTTTATTGGATCGTTGTTGGATTTCTCCCGATCTCACCTCTAGGATTGGACAAGTGTCACGTGACAAGGAGATTATCGAGTTATCGCTAAGTCGTCCTCCACCCCAAGGGTAAGGCAGTCTTGTTTCACTTCTCTCATACAATTTTTTAAAACCGTTTTTTAACCATACTTGAAATGACAGACAATGATTGCTTTCTTTATTTGCTGACTGAAATCGGTTTTATTTGAATCTATTTCTTCAGTTAGGTTTAGCTTACATCTTGACTATGCTGAAATTCTACAGTGAGGCGCATTAGCGTAGCAATGGGGTGCAAAGGGGAGGGGGTATACGTCCCCAAGCGCCAGACAAATAAGGGGCACCAAAATGAGCTTTGGTGGTATTTAATTGATGAACATAATGGGTTTCAGGGTTGAAATGGGCAAGGGGGGGGGGCGTAAAATGAATCTTGTCCCGGGCTCTACAAACACGCTAGTTATGACTCTGGTAGTTATACCTCTGGTAGTTACGCCTCTGGTATTTTTGTCTTTGGTAGTTATACCTCTGGTAGTTACGCCTCTGGTATTTTTGCCTCTGGTGAGACCCGAGAGCGTGGAAAGGGGGTGGGGGGGGGATTCAAAATGTCTGATATAAACATATCTTCTTTTTCCCCTTAATTCATTTTTAACAATTCCCGTAATTTGTTTTAGTCCACAGAAAGAGACAATTGTATTGGACAGAAACTCTGCCAAGGTGAAACCAACGTGCGGCCACAGGCCATAACTTTTATTGGCCTATTTCTACCGTAAACGTCCGTCCGTTGGTTGAAAGTGAAGCGTGTCCGGTATACTGGGGAAAATAAGCGATCCATGACAGCTCTTGAGATAAGTTAACCGTGACTTGTAAGGTAATAGATGAACCCTGATATGTACTGTATTTGTTTTGTTTAAAATTAAGTTACATAAGTGCACCGTGACCGTTGATGACATAAGTTCACCGTGATCGCAACGAATCAAGTTCACCATGACCCGTATTTAATCAAGTGAACTGTGATATGTGATATAATAAAAAAAAATTTTTTTTAAATTGAGCCGTGACCGATAACAAAATGTTTATGAAATCTGACACCGTTGTTCTCTCTCTCTCTCTCTCTCTCTCTTATAGACAATATATTTTAACATGTTGTCCCTTCTAAATCTTTAAAAGTTTTCTTGGAAAACTTCAGGGTTTTAACACGTGGCCTTTCTAAGTGTGACGGCGCGTGGCCACCCGGAACTTACAAGAGTTTGTATAGGTTTTGCTTCCCCCCCCCCCCAGCCCCCTTATTTGGAACAGGTTCCCTGTTGGCTTAATGCGCTGGAAAAAAAATCGAACGGAAAAGGGGGGGGGGGGGGGAGGGCAAAACATTTTTTTTTTTTTTTTTTTTACTCAAACCCCCCCTGATCAGCCCCCTTATTTGGAACAGGTTCCCTGTTGGCTTAATGCGCTGGAAAAAAAATCGAACGGAAAAGGGGGGGGGGGGGCGGATGGCAAAACATTTTTTATTTATTTTTTTTTACTCAAACCGCCCCTGAATTCACCCCTTTAAATATTTCTGAATGCAATCCGCTGATGTTGACAGTTTTTTATTCTTACGTTTACAACTGTCACATAGATGAGTTTGTAATGACGCATGTGGTGAAAAGTTTCAAACAGCGTTGCTAAAAATTTCAAATAGCGTAGCTAAAAGTGTCAAAAAACGTAGCTAAAAGTTTCAAATAGCGTAGCCAAAAGTTTCAAATAGCATAGCCAAAAGTTTCAAATAGCATAGCTAAAAGTTTCAAATAGAATAGCTAAAAGTTTCAAATAGCATAGCTAAAAGTTGCATATAGCATAGTTAAAAGTTTCAAATATAATAGCTAAAGTTTTAAATAGCATAGCCAAAAGTTTCAAATATAATAGCTAAAGTTTCAAATAGCATAGCTATAAGTTTCAAATAGAATAGATAAAAGTTTCAAACAGCATAGCTAAAAATTGCATATAGCATAGTTAAACGTTTCAAATATAATAGCTAAAGTTTCAAATAGCATAGCCAAAAGTTTCAAATATAATAGCTAAAGTTTCAAATAGCATAGCCAAAAGTTTCAAATAGCATAGCTAAAAGTTTCAAATAGCATAGCTAAAAGTTTCAAATAGAATAGCTAAAAGTTTCAAATAGCATAGATAAAAGTTTCAAATAGAATAGCTAAAAGTTTCAAATAGCATAGCCAAATGTTTCAAATAGCATAGATAAAAGTTTCAAATAGAAGAGCTAAAAGTTTCAAACAGAATAGCTAAAAGTTTCAAATAGAATAGCCAAAAGTTTCAAATATCATAGCTAAACGTTTCAAACAGCGCGAAAAATGTCTCCTCTTTGCGTCCCCTTGTCTTGGCTATCGGCGGTCGTAGTAGAGTTGTGTTTGTGGTGCCACATGTGGGCTCAATGTGATACCTGTATGTTTACCCGCATTAGGGAATTAATTTCACCAGAAGAGCGAAACAAACCCACGTGGTAGTGACGTCAGACCCGTGTGGTAGTGACGTCAAACCCACGTGGTTGTGACCGTCTGCAACCAAAAAGTAAATTACTTGTTAATCTTTATTTTCCAATTTTTTTTTTTTTTTATTATTTAAATTATCATATGATCTATATTTATTTTTTTCTTAGGGAGCTCGAGCCATTCAAAACAGAGGCATGAGCCAGAATCGGCTCGCGAGCCATATTTACAAATTACAACTGACCCTGTTAAATGTCTCTCCTTTCCTCTCTCCCCCACCCCCCCCCACCCAAAGTACTTTACAGTTAGAAATAATGGAATAGTCACATGACTATAAGTTATCCCACTGGCTCATTCATCGCCGCCACTGACACGTCCCACATTTCGCGGAACCCCAAAGGGTTGTGTGTGTGTGTGGGGGGGGGGTATAGGTAAAGTTAAAATCCTACCCCCACCCCCATTCCCTCCACTTCCAACTCACCACGTCTTGCTGGGGACCTTTTCCCCCCCCCCCCAACCAACCTTATCTGTGTATGTCAGTCGCAGCCACCGGTCTGTCAGTCGCACCCACCGCCCTGTCATTACCGCAAACAATTTTTTAAGTGCAACAAACGTTGACAGCCTGTCATGGCCGGTGAATAATAACAAACAGATTTTTTTGGTGGTCTTCCCTCCCCTGCCTGTCATTTATATAAAAAAAAAAAAGAGAAAAATAAAAAAAAGAAAAGGTAAGAAACTGGCCGCCATTTTTGTTGTCTTGAAATGGCCCGCCATTTTTGTTGTCTTGAAATGGCCCGCCATTTTTGTTGTCTTGAAATGGCCCACCATTTATGTTGTCTTGAAATGGCCCGCCATTTTTGTTGTCTTGAAATGGCCCGCCATTTATGTTGTCTTGAAATGGCCCGCCATTTATGTTGTCTTGAAATGGCCCGCCATTAATGTTGTCTTGAAATGGCCCGCCATTTATGTTGTCTTGAAATGGCCCGCCATTTATTGCCGTGTACATGTGAGGAGACAGCATCACGACAGCCGCCCAGCTATCAGCGGCTGTGTGTGAAGTCTGCACCGGAGCGAGGTCTACAACGGCTGTGTGAAGTCTGCACCGGAGCGAGGTCTACAACGGCTGTGTGAAGTCTGCACCGGAGCGAGGTCTACAACGGCTGTGTGAAGTCTGCACCGGAGCGAGGTCTACAACGGCTGCAATCAATTATGGATAGGCAGGGCATAGCGTGTCCCAGATAGAGTTGAGCTATCCACAGTTTGACGCATCCAGTGTTGATGGCTAAGTGGAGCGGTGGAAGAACTGTACAGCTTTTAGCATCCAGTGTTGATTTCCGAGTGGATTGGTGGAAGAATTGTACAGCATTTAGCATCCATTGTAGATTGCCGAACGGAGCGGTGGAACTGAATACTTATTGATTGCAATGCGGTACTTCAATTTTAATTCACCGCAAAAATTATTATTATTGACACTTCCAATAAAACAAATGTTCTTTTGAATAAAAACGGTAAATTCCACGCCAAAATTATTGTACATTATCCATTATTTCACATTTCCATAAAACACTTCACACTTCCAATAAAACAAATGTTCTTTTTGGCCAAATTTGAACAATATCGTCTAGAATAGCGTTAAATACATTCCAACCATTTGCTTGAACACGTCGACGCAAGATGAACTCAAACGTATAAGAATCGAGCGTATGTCTGTGTGTGTGCCATTGTTTCTCTCTTTTGCCAATTTCCACGTATGTTCGATGCGTTGAGTATTGGCATTCCGTTAACTGTTGTGGTTGTTGGCACATCCTCTGACAGCATGTATAATACGGTGTTTTTGTAGAAACAAGATACAACCGACTTCATTGTGAACTGATGCAGAAATTGTCAAAGAATTCATGGTGTCTACAGAAGCGTTTGTGTTTATTAAACCGGATATAACTGCATTGATATAGAAAAGCAGTAATGATAATTTTTACGGTGAATTAAAATTTAAGTACCATCTCAAATATCGCGGGACAAGGCCTAGTATTCGATTCTCCCCCGCAGAGCACAGCATGTTTCTGGACAAGGCCTAGTATTCGATTCCTCCCCCGCAGAGATCAGCGTGTTTCCGGCTGGAAATCATGACGTTTCTCGCACCTTAATTTTCATCCCCACCAATGACATCATGATATGAACCCTTGTTAGGAATAGAATAACATCCGGGTTTCTGAAGAATGCAGATCGTAAAGGACGCTCCATTGGTCACCATTGTCGTGTGTCAGTGTGACCTCACTGGAGTTCACACAACCATGGCCCGCACCCAGATCATGCTTACCTCACGTCCATTGCCTCACGTCAATTGCCTCACGTGCATTGCCTCACGTCCATTGCCTCACCGTCATTGCCTCACGTCCATTGCCTCACCGTCATTGCCTCACGTCCATTGCCTCACGTCCATTGCCTCACCGTCATTGCCTCACGTCCATTGCCTCATCGTCATTGCCTCACGTCATTGCCTCACGTCATTGCCTCACGTCCATTGCCTCACCGTCATTGCCTCACCGTCATTGCCTCACGTCCATTGCCTCACCGTCATTGCCTCACGTCAATTGCCTCACCGTCATTGCCTCACGTCCATTGCCTCAC
>CAXITT010000314.1:125584-141121 GCA_964033795.1 Lymnaea stagnalis | reverse complement strand
CCTCACGCTCATTGCCTCACCTTCATTGCCTCACGTCCATTGCCTCACCTTCATTGCCTCACCTTCATTGCCTCACGTCCCTTTCCTCACGTGCATTGCCTCACCTCCATTGCCTCACGTCCATTGCTTCACGTCCATATCCTTACGTCCATTGTTTGACGACATTGCCTCACGTCCATTGCCTCACGTGCATTGCCTCACCTTCATTGCCTCACCTTCATTGCCTCACCTTCATTGCCTCACGTCCATTGCTTCACGTCCATATCCTTACTTCCATTGTTTGACGACATTGCTTCACGTCCATTGCCTCACGTCCATTGCTTACGTCCATTGCCTCACGTCCATTGCCTCACCTTCATTGCCTCACGTCCATTGCCTCACCTTCATTGCCTCACGTCCATTGCCTCACGTCCATTGCCTCACGTGCATTGCCTCACGTCCATTGCTTCACTTCCATATCCTTACGTCCATTGCCTCACCTTCATTGCCTCACGTCCATTGCCTCACGTGCATTGCCTCACGTCCATTGCTTCACGTCCATATCCTTACGTCCATTGTTTGACGACATTGCTTCACGTCCATTGCCTCACGTTTATTGCCTCACGTCCATTGCTTACGTCCATTGCCTCATGTCCATTGTTGTACGTTCAATGCCTCACTTCCATTGCCTAACTTTCGTCGCCTCACGTCCATTGCCTCACGTCCATTGCCTCACGTCCATTGCTTACGTCCATTGCCTCACCTCCATTGAGACAAAACCCACCACTTATATCTCAGAGTTTGACCCGCCCAACCCGCCCGACTTTAACATGTCTCGTGTGTTATTACCCGAAACCACGTGGTGTTGTCAGAAGTTGTCATTGGCAGTAGTTGATTCTAGAAGTGGTCGAGACAGCTGCGTGTCTTTTTAAAAACAAAACATGGTTATTCATGTACCAGTGTCCCAAAGTTAGCCATGTACCAGTGCCCCAAAGTTAGCCATCTACCAGTGCCCCAAAGTTAACCAGCTACCAGTACACTAAGGTAAGCCATCTACCAGTGCCCCAAAGCTAGTCATCTACCACTTCTCCAAGGTTAGCCATCTAACAGTGCCCCAAAGTTAGCCATCTACCACTGCTCCAAGGTTATCCATCGACCAGTGCCCCAAAGTCAACCACCTACCAGTACACTAAGGTAAGCCATCGACCAGTGAACGAAAGTTAGCCATCTACCAGTTCCCCAAAGTTAGTCATCTACCAGTGCCCCAAAGTTAGCCATCTACCACTGCTCCAAGGTTAGCCATTTACCAGTGCCCCAAAGTTAGCCAACGACCAGTGCACCAAGGTTATCAGGGAAACTTTGCTTTTTTTGCTGATGTACTGACAACGTTGAGCTTTGATTCCCATCTTACAACATGTTCGAATAAAGCAACCAAAGCCTTGCGGGTTGTCTATGGCAAGGGCCAACAGAGATGCAAACATTTGTTGTGGTCTAATTCTTGGGCCACATGTATGAGATCCTACATAGGGGTACTATCAAATAAATTGGAGTCGGCAATGTGTACAAACTAGAGGGGCTAACAAGTGTGGGGACTTTTTTTTAAAAAAGTATTATCTGTATCAGTGGGGGATCTGACTGAACGCCTCTAAGTCAGGGACCCGCACCGCCGAGGTGACTTGGTGGTGTCCCATGGGGTTTTCCTCTTCCTGGCGTGCCAGACTAGTAAGGAGGCTTTCTTCTCCTGAAGCCAAAAACCCCGACCACTTGCATGACTCCCAACGCAACGGGAGGAACACAATAACTTGATGACTTGTTGCCGTTAATGGATATGAGGTCTGGATGGTGGTTAAAACCCATACGATGATTTTAGCTACGCAGCCCCGAGAAAGCTGCTCCTAGGCGACCGTTTCGTCCCAGCTTTCATCCCGACAGGACGACTCCCTGGACGGTGAGGGGAGATAACGCAACACCTTTCCCCCGCAGTGGAAGCAAAGCTGTTCTGACCCACAGAGAGTGGACGGCGAACGCTTTAAACGCAGCGTTTTCAGTCGACCGAACTCCCCAAGGCCAAGGGAGAGATTCCCGACGTGCTTCTGCACGCTCTGTCGGCGGGGAGACCCGGCGTCTAGCCGGTTGGGGGGGGGTATTAAGAGCTGGCGCTCGACGACCCACCGACGCCATCTCCAAATGTGACGTTATTAGTATAAGTGACATTAGCCCCAAGTGGCCATGGTTGGGTCTGTTGTCGGCGAACGCTTTAAACGCAGCGTTTTCAGGCGACCGAACTCCCCAAGGCCAAGGGAGGGATTCCCGACGTGCTTCTGCACGCTCTGTCGGCGGGGAGACCCGGCGTCTAGCCGGTTGGGGGGGGGGGTATTAAGAGCTGGCGCTCGACGACCCACCGACGCCATCTCCAAATGTGACGTTATTAGTATAAGTGACATTAGCCCCAAGTGGCCATGGTTGGGTCTGTTGGTGACCCCTTGGACCTGAGATCAAATGTACAACAAGATCATTATACATTCCGATTTCAGGTATACAACATCAAATACAGCTTAACAAAGTCGAATAGAATTTAAACATTCCCGATTACTGATCCAATCACATGCTTTCTCAACTGAATAATCGATACCAGTAATGTTTCACGAGAGCAATGGTAATAAATAACAATATACACCGAGGAATAGTCATATGACTGATGCCAACTCAGATTCCCCCCCCCCCACACACACACCCACTGATGCCAACACAGATTGCCGCTCCGCCCCCCCCCTCACACACACACACACCCGTATATATAGCAGAAGTGCAGGCCACAATTTGCAAACACACTTATGTAAATTAACCACAGTAGGAAACGGATCAAAGTAGACAGTGTCAATATTGTAGTCTACATCATTGATGCCCGTTGGACTCGTTTAGACAATAAAGACTGCGACTCCATGGTCAATGTCCCCAGGGGTTTGTAACATCCCACCCCCTCGTGATAGTTACGCCACTGGGCACGGGAAGAAGAAAAAAAAAGCTATAGGAATATGAGCATAGAAAATGGTGGGGGGGGGGTTGATCCTAAAGGGGCTCTGAGAATAAGAAAGCCAGAGGGCCCGTGGAGTGAAAGAGATATGGGCACATTTTTTTTGTTTTGTTACCCCCGGTTGAAGGCGTGGGCGGGCCGGGCACGGAGCCCGCGGCCCGTAATGTGACAGGGCGCTCCAATATTAAGTCTGATCTACGGGTGGAATTTTAACCTGTCTTGGCCGCATCCTGGTGTCAAGCTGATTGATAGCCTACCCTGACACGAATATTGGCGGCGTTCACAGGCAAACCATCTCCGCGGGGTTGGGGGACTCTCTGGCCTCGAAGTTGGGTTGTGGGCGAGGGGGGGGGTAGCTTAGGTGCTTCATGTGAAGGGATTGATCTTGGGGTGCGCGCGGGGTGAGCGACAACAGCAGTTGGAAACAATGCAATTTTTGACAAGCTCAGGCACTGAGCTTCACGTTATTTGTAACAATAATGGCTGTGCTGTTTTCTCGTAAGTGCAGAACTTTCTATCCACCGTATCCAAACTTCTATATCTCATCCACTTATATCCATTCTAAAATATATCATCCACTTATATCCATTCTACAATATCTCATTAATTTATATCTATCTATCTAATCTATCTATCTAATCTATCTATCTAATCTATCAATATTTATCTATATATGTATATATATATATAAATTTATATATCATTTAATCCACATAATCCAGAATACTTTATCTAATAATATATTCTTTGTTTAGGTTTTACTTGCGATAGGTTTGTTATGAGCCATCTTTATTAAGGCACAGTAATGACGTCACAATTACTACCCCCTCCCCTCCCCCCCCCCCGATAGACAGTATGACTATGGCTTCGGGGACCAGATAGATTTGGAAGAAGAAAAAAAAAAGGGGGGGGGGCGAGTAATCGTGGCAGTGACGTGTACATGTTGATGGGGGATTCAACAGTTGTTATATTTTGAATGTGCCTGACTCCACGTTCTGCCTCTGGACGCCCCCCCCTCCCCTGTACTTAATGTCGCTCACACCCATTTAACGTCCCAACTGGCATGTGACGTCGGGTACACTGATTGGCTACATCTGTCAGCGGTTCTAGGTTGACGTGTGTGGGTACATCTGTCAGCGGTTCGAGGATGACGTGTGTTGGGTACATCTGTCAGCGGTTCTAGGATGAAGTGTGTTGGGTACATCTGTCAGCGGTTCTAGGTTGACGTGTGTGGGTACATCTGTCAGGGGTTCTAGGATGACGTGTGTTGGGTACATCTGTCAGCGGTTCTAGGATGACGTGTGTTGGGTACATCTGTCAGGGGTTCTAGGATGACGTGTGTTGGGTACATCTGTCAGGGGTTCTAGGTTGACGTGTGTTGTGTACATCTGTCAGCGGTTCTAGGATGACGTGTGTTGGGTACATCTGTCAGCTGTTCTAGGATGACGTGTGTTGGGTATATCTGTCAGCGGTTCTAAGATGACGTGTGTTGGGTACATTTAACAGCTGTGGTCCAAGAACGGAGAGGGGGGGGGAGAGAACACATGTTCTAGAATAACTAGATCCACTGTGAGTAATGTTAGTAGCCACATGCATGGCCTCGAGGCCACATGAATGGTCACCAAGCCACATGCATGGCCCCGAGGCCACATGAATGGTCACCAAGCCACATGGCAGATCCCAACGTTCATAACTAGACAGAGATCCCAGGGTTAATAACTAGACAGATCCCAGCGTTCATAACTAGACAGATCCCAGTGTTCATAACTAGATAGACCCTTGCGTTCATAACTAGACAGAGATCCCGGGGTTAATAACTAGACAGATCCCAGCGTTCATAAATAGATAGACCCTTGCGTTCATAACTAGACAGAGATCCGAGGGTTAATAACTAGACAGATCCCAGCGTTCATAACTAGACAGATCCCAGCGTTCATAACTATAATAGACAGAGATCCCAGCGTTCATAACGAGATAGACCCTTGCGTTCATAACTAGACAGAGATCCCAGCGTTCATAACTAGACAGATCCCAGCGTTCATAACTAGACAGATCCCAGCGTTCATAACTAGAGAGATCCCAGCGTTCATAACTAGACCGATCCCAGCGTTCATAACTAGACAGATCCCAGCGTTCATAACTAGACAGATCCCAGCGTTCATAACTATAATAGACAGAGATCCCAGCGTTCATAACTAGACAGATCTCAGCGTTCATAACTAGACAGATCCCAGCGTTCATAACTAGAGAGATCCCAGCGTTCATAACTAGACAGATCCCAGCGTTCATAACTAGACAGATCCCAGCGTTCATAACTAGACAGATCCCAGCGTTCATAACTATAATAGACAGAGATCCCAGCGTTCATTACTAGACAGAGATCCCATCATTAAGGACGCCGGTGGCAGTGTTGTGATACTCTCACTCACTTTCGTCCTTCTCTCTCTCCTCTCTCTCCCCCCTCTCTCTCTCTCTCTCTCTCGTCCTTGACTTTGGCTATGTCACACCGCTCCTGTCCTCATCCACTGACCGACATGTTCCCACAGTTGACCGGCATATTATTCCCCCCCCCCCCATCAAACCCCAAAACCCCCCTTTATTCCCCCCCCCCCCATCAAAGCCCAAAAGTCTCCTTTGAATAATTATTCCACCAACCCTTACCCTACCCACAGCTTCCCACCCCACATCCTCTCACCCACAGCTTCCCACCCCACATCCTCTCACCCACAGCTTCCCACCCCACATCCTCTCACCTACAGTTTCCCAGCCCACACATTCCCCTCCCACACCTTCCCATTCCACCCGCACATATTTAATGCCGGCCCTTCCAACCATGTTCCAAAATAAAATGGTGTTGATGTTGTCACCAGTGAATCATTTCTAGCCGTTGTAAGATGCATTTCGCTGCCCCCCTCCCCTTCCCCACCCCACGGGGGTCACGCTGGCCGTCTATGACATGTACTCATACAGTGGGATTATATCATTCTATATCATTTTGGTTCAAATACATTTCAATCTACCCTAGTGCTATCCAAGGCAAGGGTCATCAAATATTTTTTTAACAAGGGTCCACAGATACTGTCAGGGACCGGACTATTATAAAAAATGAACGAATTATATTCACAATGCACATATCTCAATTCTATGCACAATGCACATATTTCAGTTCTATGCACAATGTACATATCTCAATTCTATGCACAATGCACATATCTCAACTCTATGCACATGGCTCAGTTCTATGCAGTGCACAAATCTTAATTCTATTTACACATCTCAATTCTATGCACAATGCACATATTTCAATTCTATGCACAATGTACATATCTCAATTCCTATGCACAATGTACATATCTCAATGCTAAGCACAATGCACATATTTCAGATCTATGCACAATGTACATATCTCAATTCTATGCACAATGCACATATCTCAATGCCATGCACAATGCACATATTTCAGTTCTATGCACAATGTGCATATCTCAATTCTATGCACAATGCCCAATCTCAATTCAAAGCACTATGCACATATTTCTGTTCTATGCATAATGTACATATCTCAATTCTATGCACAATGCAAATATCTCAATTCTATGCACAATGCACATATTTCAATTATATGCACAATGTACATATCTCAATTCTATGCACAATGCACATATCTCAATTTTATGCACAATGCACATATTTCAGTTCTATGCACAATGTACCTATCTCAATTCTATGCACAATGCACATATCTCAACTCTATGCACATGGCTCAGTTCTATGCAGTGCACAAATCTCAATTCTATTTACACATCTCAGTTCTATGCACAATGCACATATCTCAATTTTGTACACACTGTACATGGATCAGTCCAATGCACACTGCACATATTCTAATTTGTAGTGAAAAAAACAACAACTTGAAAAAAGAATAACATATTTGAAAATGTAGACAAAAATCTATTCAATCTAACATGAGCTAAAGAGTATTTCAAGGGGAAGTCAGGTTAATGATAAGATCAATGTCTGGTTTCATATTTGTCGCTGCTAGCCAGGTACCCTTAAGGCGAACAGGCGGGTGGAATTAAAGACGGATCTGGCCCGTGGACCTTAGTTTGAGAGCCCCTGATCTTTAAGGATGTCATTTTGTGGGGAGTCGGGTGCAACCATCTTTCTAAATCTCACAAAGTCTTGGCGGGCCGGGAATCAAGAGTTGACGGGCCGGGAATCCAGTCTTGGCTTGTCAGGTAACAATTCTTGGCAGGCCGGGAATCAAATCTTGACCGGCCGGGAATCAAGTCTTGACTTGCCGGATATCAAGTCTTGGCAGGCCGGAAATCAAATCTTGACTTGACAGGTATCAAGTCTTGGCTTGCCGGGTATCATGTCTTGGCTTGCCGGGTATCAAGTCTTGGCAGCTCGGTTATCAAGTCTAGGCGCGCCGGGCCGGGAATCATATTTGGTAGGCCTGGAATTAAGTCTAGGCGGGCTTGGAGTATTGGGTACCAGTAATCTTTTTGTCCAAATTACCTTTTAGAAACACTTACGGGCCATGTTCAGGACCGTACACGTTAATAATTGTAACTTCACGAGTGTCACCGCTTTCGGTGACGGGGTAGACTGTAACTTCATGAGACTCACCGCTATCTGTGACGGGGTTGTATTCACAGTGCGTCAGTGTCACATCCCGTCATGGTGACAGTAACGTCATCCATCCTGACATCACCAGGGGGGAGATAAATGGCGTCATGTACCTGCCGCCGCCCTGTGGGATGATGACCCCTCTTGACAGATGGAGATACCTGCCAGGTCGCCCATGGTGTTAAGTAAGGGTTTAGAATTTGTGCAGGTGTGTGGATGTGCACCTTGATGTAGTGGTTCCCGTGGGGATGTATGATACTCACCTGGTGATCTCTCCGCCTAAATTTTAAAAAACACAAAACAACCGGGTCAAAGGTCAGTTCGCGCAAAGTTCAAGAAGAAAATCATTTTGGCTCGTGTAAGTGAATACATTCCACTTTTAGGTACGTCTTGAGTCTGTCTCTTCTATTAAAACATCATTGCTGATATCAGGCAATTCTTCCCATTCTTATGTTTGAGTTGTTTCCCACGCAATACGAGGTTCTACGAGAGTTTATTCCCACGCAATACGAGGTTCTACGAGAGTTTATTCCCACGCAATACGAGGATCTACGAGATTTTATTCGCACGGTCTACGAGATTCTACGAGAGTTTATTTTCAGTATACAAGATTCTACGAGAGTTTGTTCTCACGCTATACGAGGTTCTGCGAGAGTTAGCTCGCACGCTATACGAGGTTCTGCGAGAGGTGATCCAAGTTTCACGACGATCAACGACATTGCTGAAGGATTTCAGGTTAATGAAAAACTTGACCCCCTTGGATTACCAGGGAATTCAACCAAATGTGGGATCACGTCATTGGGACATTGGGCAGTTTATGCCGGTAAATTTATCGGCTTTATTGGACGTGATGTCCCGCGTGTTAGTTCAAACCCTGAAGGTGCATGGAAGTTAATTAACCACACAAAAAAAGTTGTTTCTGTTATTTTTGGCGTTGTAATGGGGGTGCGGAGGGGCGGGGCGCCCCTGGCTACACTTTTTCTAAATATGGAGGAGCAGGATTTTTCATCCAACTGCAGATTGTTTTTCGTGGAAGGGGCGGAAAAGATCTTGGCCCGCCCCGGGCTGCACTAACTGATTGTTGCACCCACACAATGATTGGTCTATTTAAAAACACGCTCCTTCACCCGCGTCTTATAAATGCAACGTTCATCAACGTACACATACACCAGGCTACACATACACCAGGCTACACATACACCAGGCTACACATACACCAGGCTACACATACACCAGGCTACACATACACCAGGCTACACATACACCAGGCTACACATACACCAGGCTACACATACACCAGGCTACACATACACCAGGCTACACATACACCAGGCTACACATACACCAGGCTACACATACACCAGGCTACACATACAACGAGCTACCCATACACCAAGCTACACATACACCAGGCTACACATACACTGAACTACACATACACCGAGCTAAACATTCACTGACCTGCACATTTCATTTTCCCGACTCATACACATTACTTTTTTTGTTGTTGTTCCGAGCTCCATATTACCTTTTCGGGACCACTATTACATTTTCTGGCCCCTCAGACCAGCTTGGCCATAATAAATGATGTAAGAGCTCACTCTCGAAAGTCCACCAAGAGTAAGAACGTGAGCCGGTCCCGTGAGCCGGTCCTGTGAGTCGTCCCATCAATCAACCTGCTTTTTGACACAACGCTCAGTCATCTAGCGTAATTATCTACCCGGATCTTCTGGTACAGGAGCTCTTACAACTTTTTTTATTTTTTTTTTAAATGATCGCCAACTCCACATTTTCGAAATACCCCTCTTTAATTGTTTTTGAGTAGATCCACGTGACAGGTTGAGAGTCATTGTCCCTCTCGTGTATCATTTATAACGCGGTCCTTCTCATTCATTGTTTGTTTGTGTTTTGTGTGTGTGTGTGTTTCATTTAAAGACCTTTGGTGTATATTAAGTAATGTCGTGAAAACTCTTTATTGGGTAATGTCGTCAAATCGCTTTATTGAGTAATATGGTGAAATCTCTTTATTGAGTAATGTCGTGAAATCTCTTTATTGAGTTATGTCGTCAAATCTCTTCATTGAGTTATGTCGTCAAATCTCTTTATTGAGTAATGACGTGAAATATCTTTATTGAGTAATTTCGTTAAATCTCTTTATTGAGTAATGTCGTGAAATCTCTTTATTCAGTAATGTCGTGAATTATCTTTATTGAGTAATGTCGCGAAATCTCTTTATTGAGTAATGTCGCGAAATCTCTTTATTGAGTAATGTCGTGAAATCTTTTTATTGAAAAATGTCATTAAATCTTTTTATAGAAGAATGTCATTAAATCTTTTTATAGAAGAATGTCATTAAATCTTTTTATAGAAGAATATCATTAAATCTATTTATTGAGCAATAGCATGCAAACTCTTTCTCTAACAGTGAATAAAAATGTAAAAATGATAATACATTTGTATAAACCTATGTTTTGATTGCCTCGTTGGGTAACGCATTAAACAAAAATAAAAAGAAATGAATTTCAATTATCGAAACATTCACTTATGGACGACGTCTTTTAATTAAAAAAAAAAAGAAAATTGTTATTAAAATATTGCAACATTAAAATAAGACTTGGTTTTCCTCCCGTTCATTACAAGATAAAAATATATTATGTTAAGATTTATTTATGATAACACAATAAACAAATTGAAAAGTTTCGGGAAAACGCCTACATAAGTACAACAAACTGTTATATTATTATAAATTAAGTTGTTGTTTTTTTTAATATATGTATATCCTACCCAATACCTAACAAATGAAAGGAGGGAAAAGAATAAGACGCGGAAACAAAGCTCAGAAGAACGGAGCGAAAGTACCTGGACGTGCAATATACAAATCAAACAGGAAAAAGACATGGCGGCCACGTAAAATTGTGAATTTAGTTTTTACCGTATCTTTTCCTTAAATTGTTTTCCCGTATAAAATATAATATCGCAGTAGCTGAAATGTACAATATTCCACTACGGTTAGCACTATTGGCACGTTTAGAAACGGGACAAATGGCTTGTTTACTGATGTTGTACGCGGGTGTTTTCTAAAACGGTCTCCAATGCGACGACCCCCCTCCCCTGCGTATGATTTTCCTCACTTGTTACAAAGAATGGTGTCATTCGTGTTGCGCCTTGTGAAAGGAAAGCCGTCTTTGGTTCTGAATATTTCCTAAGGCAAACTGATCGTCTCAATGTCAGTCACATAGGGAACTGTGCCACCAGTCACATAGGGACATGTGCCACCAGTCACATAGGGACATGTGCCACCAGTCACATAGGGACATGTGCTACCAGTCACATATGTGCCACCAGTCACATAGGGACATGTGCCACCAGTCACATAGGGACATGTGCCACCAGTCACATATGTGCCACCAGTCACATAGGGAACTGTGCCACCAGTCACATAGGGACATGTGCCACCAGTCACATAGGGAACTGTGCCACCAGTCACATAGGGACATGTGCCACCAGTCACATAGGGACAAGTACCACCAGACACATAGGGACATGTGCTACCAGTCACATATGTGCCACCAGACACATATGTGCCACCAGTCACATATGTGCCACCAGTCACATAGGGACATGTGCCACCAGTCACATAGGGACATGTGCCACCAGTCACATAGGGACATGTGCCACCAGTCACATAGGGACATGTGCCACCAGTCACATAGGGACATGTGCCACCAGTCACATAGGGACATGTGCCACCATTCACATAGGGACATGTGCCACCAGTCACATAGGGACATGTGCTACCAGTCACATAGGGACATGTGCTACCAGTCACATAGGGACATGTGCCACCAGTCACATAGGGACATGTGCTACCAGTCACATAGAGACATGTGCTACCAGTCACATAGGGGCACGTGCTACAGAGGTTACGGTTTAAAGTTTTGGTGCCCATATGTGCTTTAACAGCAGGCAGTTGGTTTCTAACAAGCATGTCCATGAAGCGCTTGTCCCTCCGGAAAGCGAAACTATTAGGTTTGCTGAAAGTCCGATGGGTGACAGGGTCTGCCAAAAGTATAGACCGCTTCTTAGTGATGTGCTTTGTTGACTGTTACAAAGCAAAAGTTGCAAGGCTTAGTAATCCAGACAATCAGGTCGCTAAGTCACATATATCAATGTCTAGCACTTAAATCTCGGAATAAAATAATTTAAAGAAAAATAAAATAATTTTCAAAGACATTAAAAAGCTTCGTATACATAAACTCATGGCGTAACTAACAAGTGGTTTTGGGGGGAGGGGTGGGACTGCCCTCACTTACATTTTGCAAGACGTGTATCTTCTTATTTTTAAAATATGATCCCGGTCACAAAGGAAGGCTCTCTTCTACATTGATTTCAAAGGACGGTTCTCTTCTGCCTTGATCACAAAGGAAGGCTCTCTTCTACCTTCATCACAAAGGAAGGTTCTCTTCTACCTTCATCACAAAGGAAGGTTCTCTTCTACCTTCATCACAAAGGAAGGTTCTCTTCTACCTTCATCACAAAGGAAGGTTCTCTTCTACCGGACCCCCCCCCTGCTTTTTTTTCTCTTCTTTTCTTCTATTTATCGATCAACCTGAGTTCATGGCCTGGAGATGAAAACTCCCAACACTTTATGATAGCCATCTGGGACATAAATGTGATCAGAAGCATCATTCAACCAGAGGGTAGGCAGTTTTGGCTTAAGCTCTGGGATGCTTCGGGATTCTAGCTAGCACTAGCACAGTGTCCGGATGACACGCCTGTTCATTGACAGTCTCCGGATGACACGTCTGTTCATTGACAGTCTCCGGATGACACGCCTGTTCATTGACAGTCTCCGGATGACATGCCTGTTCATTGACAGTCTCCGGATGGCATGTCTGTTCATTGACAGTCTCCGGATGACATGCCTGTTCATTGACAGTCTCCGGATGACATACCTGTTCATTGACAGTCTCCGGATGGCACGTCTGTTCATTGACAGTCTCCGGATGACACGCCTGTTCATTGAGAGTCTCCGGATGACACGCCTGTTCATTGACAGTCTCAGGATGACACGTCTGTTCATTGACAGTCTCCGGATGACATGCCTGTTCATTGACAGTCTCCGGATGACATGTCTGTTCATTGACAGTCTCCGGATGACATGCCTGTTCATGGACAGTCTCCGGATGACATACCTGTTCATTGACAGTCTCCGGATGGCACGTCTGTTCATTGACAGTCTCCGGATGACACGCCTGTTCATTGAGAGTCTCCGGATGACACGCTTGTTCATTGACAGTCTCCGGATGACACGTCTGTTCATTGACAGTCTCCGGATGACATGCCTGTTCATTGACAGTCTCCGGATGACACGTCTGTTCATTGACAGTCTCCGGATGACACGCCTGTTCATTGACAGTCTCTGGATGATACGTCTGTTCATTGACAGTCTCCGGATGACATGTCTGTTCATTGACAGTCTCCGGATGACACGTCTGTTCATTGACAGTCTCCGGATGACACGCCTGTTCATTGTCAGTCTCTGGATGACATGCCTGTTCATTGACAGTCTCCAGATGACACGCATGTTCATTGACAAAAACTAATGGCATATATTCGGGGCGCAAAATATACAAGGTGGCGCGGAGCAAATTTTTTTTTTTTTTTTTTAAACGTGATCAAGAGTGTAAGGGAAGATTGGTTGTCAGAGGAATGAAAGCTGTCACAGTAGATCTGGGTCCAGTTGAAAGTCTGCGTGATGACTCGAGAATGTAGCAAAGTCTACGATCAGTGTGAAGGGCTCCAATTACATTAAAAAAGGTATAAAAGAAAATGTATGAAAGTATACAATAACATTATGAGGGTATGATTATGAAGGTCTACAATATATTAGGAAAGATATAAACGTCTATAGCAATAGAAACGGTATGAAAACGTAACAAAGTCTACGAGATTACTTGAAAACGTAGTCTACAGTAGAGTACAGGTATGAAGGCCTACTGTAGAATAGGTATGAAAGTCTACAGTAGAATAGGTATGAAAGACTACAGCAGAATAGGTATGAAAGTCTACAGTAGAATAGGTATGAAAGTCTACAGCAGAATAGGTATGAAAGTCTACAGTAGAATAGGTATGAAAGACTACAGTAGAGTAGGTATGAAAGTCTACAGTAGAATAGGTATGAAAGTCTACAGCAGAATAGGTATGAAAGTCTACAGTAGAATAGGTATGAAAGTCTACAGTAGAATAGGTATGAAAGACCACAGCAGAATAGGTATGAAAGTCTACAGCAGAATAGGTATGAAAGTCTACAGTAGAATAGGTATGAAAGGCTACAGTAGAATATGTATGAAAGTCTACAGTAGAATAGGTATGAAAGTCTACAGTAGAATAGGTATGAAAGTCTACAGCAGAATAGGTATGAAAGTCTACAGTAGAATAGGTATGAAAGTCTACAGTAGAATAGGTATGAAAGTCTACAGTAGAATAGGTATGAAAGTCTACAGTAGAATAGGTATGAAAGTCTACAGTAGAATAGGTATGAAAGTCTACAGTAGAATAGGTATGAAAGTCTACAGTAGAATAGGTATGAAAGTCTACAGTAGAATAGGTATGAAAGTCTACAGTAGAATAGGTATGAAAGTCTACAGTAGAATAGGTATGAAAGTCTACAGTAGAATAGGTATGAAAGTCTACAGTAGAATAGGTATGAAAGTCTACAGTAGAATAGGTATGAAAGTCTACAGTAGAATAGGTATGAAAGTCTACAGTAGAATAGGTATGAAAGTCTACAGTAGAATAGGTATGAAAGTCTACAGTAGAATAGGTATGAAAGTCTACAGTAGAATAGGTATGAAAGTCTACAGTAGAATAGGTATGAAAGTCTACAGTAGAATAGGTATGAAAGTCTACAGTAGAATAGGTATGAAAGTCTACAGTAGAATAGGTATGAAAGTCTACAGTAGAATAGGTATGAAAGTCTACAGTAGAATAGGTATGAAAGTCTACAGTAGAATAGGTATGAAAGTCTACAGTAGAATAGGTATGAAAGTCTACAGTAGAATAGGTATGAAAGTCTACAGTAGAATAGGTATGAAAGTCTACAGTAGAATAGGTATGAAAGTCTACAGTAGAATAGGTATGAAAGTCTACAGTAGAATAGGTATGAAAGTCTACAGTAGAATAGGTATGAAAGTCTACAGTAGAATAGGTATGAAAGTCTACAGCAGAATAGGTATGAAAGTCTACAGTAGAATAGGTATGAAAGTCTACAGTAGAATAGGTATGAAAGTCTACAGCAGAATAGGTATGAAAGTCTACAGTAGAATAGGTATGAAAGACTACAGCAGAATAGGTATGAACGCCCTCAATCATCTATCTCGTTATCCCAGCAGCAGACGTCACGTCCGTCCGCTATCCGGCTCTGTATCTCATTCCCTCATTAGGGATCCTGGCACCCTCCTGCTGGATAAAGGGGCGATAACTCGACGTACGGCCAAGTATTTACGGCCCTTGCCTGCCAGACGACAAAAGATTTATGATAATTTTCCTGTCAAACGAAAATCCCAGTATTTTCCGCAAAAACCTTGTCATAAGTCACCCGTCACTCTTGTCTAGACCCCCCCCAACCTGCAGCCCCCTCCCTCCTCTTCCTGCGGAACTCCTTACTCCCCCTCCCCCAGGCTTTAGGGTTGTTTTATTTTTAGCACCACTCACTATTGATTAGTCGTTAGTTTTGATTTGCCCGGCTGATCTGGTAGGTGGCCGGCTGATCTGGTATAGATTGTATCGACTATTGTGTTGGTAATGAAGAGTGCTTATTTTGATCGACTTGTTTTGGGTTTTAAGTTGAGCAGCGGCCTATGCGGGGGGGGGGGGGGGGGGGGGGGGGG
>CAXITT010000314.1:62840-117595 GCA_964033795.1 Lymnaea stagnalis | reverse complement strand
GGGGGGGGGGTGTACGGACCGGAGGTTTAAAAAAAAAAAGGGGGGGGGATTCTCAGGAAGGGGGAGGGTACTTAGGCCCTGGGAGGGCGTGGGGGGGATGTCCGTCATACCAGGGGAGATAGGTCTCCTCATCTCGACCGGTGATTGTGGTCGTTTGTACCCCGCTGGTAGTCCATTTCAATGAGCACCGGGCTGTACCGTAGAGGGATGTCACCTGGCCTCATTACCAACCGATCAGATGTTGGGAGGGATTTTTAAAGGGGTGTGGGGGGGGTGGGGGTTGATTGAACGTGGAAGCTGAGACGCGAGCAAGCGCGAATAATTGTACTAGTTTGTTCAACTTGTACAGGGCGCCGTGTTTGTGTGGGGACAGATACGTTTGGGGACACTTGGTCAATAAATCAATTTGTAGTTAGGTTTCAGCCTAAGAGATCTTCAAAGTTGCCTAGATGTTTGTTTTTGTTTTGTTCATTTTCTTTAGGGAATTATTTGATTACAATTGAACATTGCATCATTTAGTAGACAATTTGTACACACCGCCATTGATTGGTTAGCTCGTGCACTTACCTATCCGTGGATTGGTTAGAATTTTCTCCTGAGAGTAAGTATAAGATATAAATATATAAATGTATATATATATATATATATAAATGTATATATATAAATGTATATATATATATATATATATATATATATATATATATATATATATATATTTTTTTTTTTTTTTATTTATTTTCTTTTTTTTTTTTTTTTTTTTATTTTTTTTTTTTTTTTTTTTTTNTTCCCTCAAATAACTTCCTTCAAATAACGCTGCGAATTCGATGCAACAATTTATTTTTTTTTTTTTTTTTTTTTGCGAAATGTTGACAATTTAAAAAAAAAAGAATTTTTGACGAATTTCCCCCCTGTACTGGACGTCGTATGGCGCTAGTTCTTTTGTCATTATTGCTACTTACATGTGAGATGTTCAAATCTTTCTAAAACATGCAGCTTGATTGCTGCACGCAACTTTTCACGCTCTTCGAAAAATGCGTCACTGGAGGAGAATCAAGTTGGATGAATAATAATAAGAAGAAGAAGAAGAAGAGGTCTTATATAGCGCGGTACCCCAGCCTAGGGCTGGGCTCACCGCGCTGTACATAAAATTTTTATCAAAAGAGACATAATGATGACATTAAAATAAAATACATTTATGAAATAAAGTACAGCATGGACGGCAGCCAGCAAGATCATGTATCGGTCAGACGAGGGGAATCAGTCAGGGTAGTATAATTTAAAAAGATATGTTTTGAGTGCAGTGAAGTGATGCCCTTCAATCTTTGGACGCTTTTAAGTTTGTTTCTTTTCAATAGTTTCTTTTGTGATGATTTAGGCTGTGTTTGTGCAGGTGTGAGGAGTGTGTGTGTGTGGGGGGGGGGCCTGCATACGTCACCGCCAGATCCACGTGACCATTGTTGGCCGTTTGGGCGCTACTCCATCTCAACGGACCTTCTAAGACTAGTCTAGCTCACATGTCACTTCCGTCACATCTGTCCTTGCGGCCTGACATGCGCAGTACTGCAATTCTCATTCCTTTGCTGCCTGATCTAGGGCGACCAAATCATAAACTGGAGAAAAAAACGGGACACACCCAAGGAGAGTTTGGGGGAGGGGGGGGATACCCTCCAGCTAAAGAGGGGTCCGGGGGCCTCCGCTGGAAACTGTTTATTGAAATCTGCTCATTTGAACCATTTTGAGACCTAGAACTCTTTTTAAATGTACCTTCACTTTTGTCATTTAATTTAAACTCTGAGGCATATCATCAACGAAAACAAAAATTTTGCAGCGTCGGCAGAGTGGTGCAGGGGGGACAGTGCAGCCATCACGCGAGCCCACATCACTACTGTGCTCTTTTCTTTGTTATATTTTCATTTCTATTGTTGGCTGAGGAAGGCTTTATGCCGAAACGTCCTTGTTTTTTGTCCTGTTATCTTATTTCAAGCTTCCACATACCTCGTTTCGCTATTTCATTCATTTACTAAGCTTGAAAGCAGTCCTTTCATTTATTTCTACACAGCTAGCCAAAATATTACTTGAAGTTATATTAAAAATTAGGAAGTTTGAGTGATTTGAAAATGTGTTTGGTTTTAGAAACGGGACATTTAGGCGTCCCGAGACACTTTTTCCGGACACCGGGTGCGATCGTGGGAAAAAAAAACGTCACAAACACGTTTTTACGGTACTCTAGCCTAATCTCAACTTAAGTGAGAAAATGTTGGGGGGGCGGAGCGGGCGCGTGAAGGAAGTCTGAATAAACAACAAAAATAACAAATACAATTACTTTTTTTTTTCGGTAAATGTGAAAAGATAGCACCGCGTTTGTCACTACCCGCGAACTTATGACTCTTATGTCCTAAACGTATCCCTAAACCTAACCTGAACCCTAAACGTATCCCTGGGTTTTGACCCTATCGGAACTAGGGTTTTGACCCTATCGGAACTAGGGTTTTGACCCTATCGGAACTAGGGTTTTGACCCTATCGGAACTAGGGTTTTGACCCTATCGGAACTAGGGTTTTGACCCTATCGGAACTAGACTTTTGACCCTATCGGAACTAGACTTTTGACCCTATCGGAACTAGACTTTTGACCCTATCGGAACCATGAACAAAACACGCAAATGACGTCAGGGTGCTATCTCTTCATATTAGCCGGGTTATTTATTTTTTTTTTTTTTGGTTCTTTTTATTGGCTGTCGAGATTCTTGTAACAAGTCTGTTTTGTCAAATTATCTCGGCTAGCTAAAACAATGTCAAGAAAAGATTTATTTTTTTAAAATTGATGCAAGGTGTATGCTAGTTGATGCAAGGTGTATGCTAGTTGATGCAAGGTGTATGCTAGTTACTTCTTGTTCAAGTTCGATGAATTTTTTTGTGTCAATAACCTCTGGGTTTAAATAAGCACATAGCTACGCCGAGTGTACTATCCGTGCTGTGCAAGGGGGTACGTCCATTGAGTCTAAACAGTGGTGTTGAGCGCTACGAATAAGTGATTTTTGTATGGCGCACGTGCTGTGTTTACATTACGGTGTGATATGTGCAATAGTAGCTTAGCGTTGGCAATCGTTTGGTTTATAGATGGGTTTTTTTTTGTTGTTGTTGTGTTGTTGTTGTTTTTTTTTTGGTTGGGGGGGGGGGGTTTCTGGCCTAGTCACATCCAGACAATCCAGTTATTCGTCTATTGGCTTAGTCACATCCAGACAATCCAGTTATTCGTCTATTGGCTTAGTCACATCTAGACATTCCAGTTATTCGTCTATTGGCTTAGTCACATCTAGACATTCCAGTTATTCGTCTATTGGCTAAGTCACATCCTGACAATCCAGTTATTAGACCCTTGCACTATGGCGGGATATGTAAGTAAAGTACGCTGGGTGTCGTGGTAGGGGAAGTGAATGCGGGGGTGGTTGGGGGGGGGGCACGGCTGCTGCTAATCTCAGAACGATGATCGGGCCAGAATAACATAACAATGATATAGAGTCATAAGGGAGAGAAGAAAGCCAGCGAATATAACCGGATACTGGAGTGGGGCGGAGGGGACCGGACGGTTTGGGGGTTGGGGGTGGGAGAGAGAGAAAATGAATGATTTTTGTAGAGAGGCTGTCAGTTGCGAAGCCATCAATCAAGGTGGCGCTGTCAGCAAGTCTGTCTCCCCCATAATCCCCTCGTCCATTGCAGACGACATGTGTTGTTCTGGGCGATACTTTGGCTTCTCTCTATTATGCCGGATCGATACTTGGTGGTTGTTTTGTTGAGATCGATACTTGGTGGTTGTTTTGTTGAGATCGATACTTGGTGGTGGTTTTGCTTTTTTTTTTTTGCTTTTTTTTTTTTTAAACAGCCCAAGATGGGGCCTACTTCGTTCTTTTTTTTTGCTCTTTTTTGAATATCCAAAAACAAGTTGTTTGTGGTGTGTTTTTCTTTTTTTTTTTTTGCTTTTTTTTTTTTTAAACAGCCCAAGATGGCGCCTACTTCGTTCTTTTTTATTGCTCTTATTTGAATATCACAAAACAAGCAAGAATCTCCGTAAATCTCTAGAGTTCCCTTATCGTTCTCGTGAGATTATGTAGCTAATGATACATTTAAGAATATAATTGGATACATACATACATACACATACACCGACCGTCCATAAAGAACTTCACGCTATTTCATGTTCGACAACAGTTCTGTAAAAAAAATCTCGGACCCCCCCCGTACGTCACATTAAAAAAATTGTTTTTGTTTTTAAATTATAGCCTACACTACTCAGTGAATTTTTCTCTCAGAATAGGCCTACATCCAGCAGCTCAAAGGAAAGTTAAACATAACTGCCTATTTCAGATGTTATATGTATGATAAAAAATATGTAAATGTCTGAAGTCGCATATGATCTCACTCCCCTCCTCCCCCTGTTACACTTTCTTAGACACCCCTTCCGTCCCCCAAACCTCTCCCGATCGTGACCTACTTAATGGACGATCGCGTAAAAATATTTGAGATGTACAGAATATATGAGTTCCTTAAGATGTGTAGGAGTGTATCGCTGAGAAGGACTGCTTTGCTAAAAATAAAATGATCATTTTTTTGTGTTAAAATGTGGCGTGGAAAAGAACCGTGGCTCTATGCAAGAACAAAAACTGTCAAGGTGTGTACTACTCAAGGTGTACTACTCAAGGTGTGTACTACTCAAGGTGTGTACTACTTTGACTAAACAGTTTACCCTGAAGAGTGTCGAGAGTATGGCTGGGCTTTTGTCTTGAGTTTTTTTGAAAATTTTAAAAATAAAGATAAAGAGAAGATAAAATAATAGAGATAACACAAACTCAAGACATTTTTTAGAGGGATTTTTTTGATAACTTTGAGATCAAGCAGATGAAGGTAATCTGATTACAGGACACTGGTGGGTCAATGGATGGAATTTGTTAGAGAGAACAAGGCAATGTTCGGGTTACAGTACTGTTGAAGTAGTAATCGTGTACTGTTTTTTCCTAGCTCTTTACAACTGTTTGAGAACCGTTGCCACAACCGGTATTGGTACTCTTATTAGATTATCACTGTTTGAGAACCATTGCAAAAATGGCGCTGTCACTCCTACAAGATAGCCACTGTTTGATAAGCTTTGAAATAATTGGTGCTGTTATTCCTAGCGCATAACAACTGTTTGAGAACCGTTGCCACAACTGGTAGTGCTACTCCTATTAAAGGCTGCCACTGTTTGAGAACCGCTGCCATAAATGGTATTGTCTCTCCTATTAGATTGCCAGCGCCGATTACTCGGTACTCGCCCGCCAAATACACAAAGGGGGAGGTAATAATCAATAAGCACGCCATCAGTTGTTCTCTCCCCTCCAGTCTCTAATCACTTGTCACAAAATTGGTGGGCAAACACAGACAACACCAAGGGGTTGGGGGGGAGTTTGGGGGCGATTGGGGGGGGTAAAGGGGAGAGTCGTACAATCCAAGAACGCCGTGTTTCAAAACCTCAGTGGGTACGCCCATGGCTAACAACTTCGTTGAAGTGATGTTTAAATAAGCAGAGAGAGAGAGAGAGAGAGGAGGGAGGAGTTGTAGTAAAGCCAATGAATCCAATGGCGTATCGCTGGTAGTCCGCAGGATGTTGTGACGGGACCGTGAGTGCTGAAAGGTGATGCTGTACAATACTTATCCTGGCATTATAGAATCATAAGATGTGTATAGTGTGCGTGGTAGGACATTGGGTTAGTTGTGCATAGTATTCGTTGTAGGACATTGGATTAGTTGTGTATAGAATTCGTGGTAGGACATTGGATTAGTTGTGCATAGTATTCGTGGTAGGACATTGGATTAGTTGTGTATAGTATTCGTGGTAGGACATTGGATTAGTTGTGTATAGTATTCGTGGTAGGACATTGGATTAGTTGTGTATAGTATTCGTGGTAGGACATTGGATTAGTTGTGTATAGTATTCGTTGTAGGACATTGGATTAGTTGTGTATAGAATTCGTGGTAGGACATTGGATTAGTTGTGCATAGTATTCGTGGTAGGACATTGGATTAGTTGTGTATAGTATTCGTGGTAGGACATTGGATTAGTTGTGTATAGTATTCGTGGTAGGACATTGGACTAGATGTTTATAATGTAAGTGTTAGAAGATTAGATTAGATGTGTATTAATATATGATACATGTGTTAGGCCATTGGATTTGATTTGGATAATATATATGGTTGGGGCATTAGATTTGATGTGTAAAATATGTGGTAGGACATTGGATTAGATGTGTCACATGGTAAGGCATTGCATTTGATGTTTATTATATACATTGGTAGGTCATTGGATAAGGGCTTTCTAAATAAATATATGTGTTGTATAGTATAGACTTGGATATTGGATTAGATGGTGAATAGGGTGTCTCATTCAATGGTCATGATGTATTTCTCTTGTATATTGATGATAACATGGATATGCCCATAATATGACATGGTCATGTGATGCTAACATTTCCTGTGTGATGACATGGTCATGTGATGCTAACATTTCCTGTGTGATGACATGGTCATGTGATGCTAACATGTCCCGTGTGATGACATGGTCATGTCACATAATGATGTGATGAATTTTATTTTTAAAACTTTTTTTTTCATTTGAAATGTTCAAGTTATTATATTAAATGTAAGATTCCTTCATTATCTTAAATTGAATCCTTCTGTTCACAGGCACTGCCAAATCAGGAGTTAAAGCAGCCACTGATCAACCTGATGACACCAGTCAAGTGACGTCAGACAGTGGAGCAGACGAGGAGGATGAGGACACAACCTCAGATGAAGAAAATGTTGAAAGGGAGGCTGAAAGTCCAGCATCGGACGTACTCCATGTTCACGACAACGGAAGTGACATCGTAGGAGGAAGTGACATTGTAGGGGGAAGTGACGTCAGTTTAAAGGAGGAGGGCGTCAGCAGCCCAGAGAAGGAAGAGAGGGCGGGTGATGACCGAGACCCCTCAGATGTGAAAACTTCTCAAAGTGCGGACTTTCAAAGTAGGTTGCCATCTGGGGTTTCACGTGTGGGTGACAGGGAGGCGACCTGGGCAACCCAGTCCTCAGTTTCCACTGGTAATTCATCCAGCATCAAGTACAAATATTCCTCCAAACTTTCGCCACCACTTGTCTCCCCTTCTCAAAGACCAGGTCTTCCGCCGTTAGACCAACAGATGGCGCTGGTCATGTCCACCTTGCCACTGGGGCTTCTGTCAAAAAGGAAGAACTCCTCTTCCAGCCCCCTTGATTCCAGTTTGAACTTCTTCCCAGTGACGTCTTCAATCCATTCAGATGAGCAGCCTTTGGACTTGTCCACCAAGCCTGAGAAACTGTCCCCTCCTGCATTCCAAGACAAATCTTCCAGAAATATTGACTCGCTGAGATCCACCTCTGCTTCGATTGGCTCCAACGGATTCTCTAGTCTACAGAGCCTTCAGCAGAGATTTGGGGGCGATTACCCCCTGGAGCTGTCGCAAAAATCTGGAGCGTCTGTGATACCTCTCCAGCCCAGCATGTCCCACAAGTCGGCCATTGCTCCGCATGCTTTGCCCATTCACGGGGACTCTTTATTACGCGCAGCATCCGGGAAATCAAAATCAACCCCTCGTACAGAGTGGCTTGAAAGGCAGGAAATGGTCAACTCCAGACTGTCCTCGCCATCTCCACTTTCAAAAGGAGACAACTCCAGACAGTCTTCACCTTCGCTGGGCGACGAACCCGGCTTGGAGCAAGGGAGCAAACACACAATCCATCGTTGCTCTTGTCAGAAATCTTTCAACACCCTTTACGCCCTCAGCCTGCACCTTCAAGAAACTGGACACTCGCCGGGGTCCAGCAAGGCTGCATCGCTGATGGACTACCCCAAACTGGTCAGGGGCCAGGATATGTGGCTCAATCAGGAATCCGAGCAGACCAGGAGGATACTTAGGTGCATGCAGTGCGGGGAATCCTTCAAATCACTTCCGCTGCTGACGGTGCACATGATGCAGACTCAGCACTACACCAAGATTGTCAGCTCGGACCATGGCAGGCGTTCCCACAAGTGCTCGACCTACTGCGACAGGGAGCTGGACAAAGAGTGTATTTTCAAATGTAAAGTTTGCCACGAGGCGTTCACGGACATGGAGGGGCTGGCCAATCACATGATTGTGTCCGGTCACCACAAAAAACAATCTTCGCGTCAGAATCCTATTCCAAATCCATCAGGTTTCTCCGAAGGACCCGGTTCCCTCTCAGCGCTTGCTCGCCAAGGCAGACGGAAGAGATTTCTCCCCGAAGATGGGGCTGCCATGTCTAGTTCTAATGCAGCCACAGTCGCATCTCTGCTTGAGTACAGACGCAAGCAATCAACTGAAGCCAATGGCTTTCATCCAGACTACAAGACCTCCTCCTCATGCGGATCCGTTGCTGGTACAAAGTCTCCAGACTCTCGGCCTCTAAAGTTAGTTTTGTGCGACAGCTGCGGTAAACGCGTGGAGATTCACGAATTTGATGTGCATGTCAGGGCTTGTCTTAAACAGAGGGCAGAGGTCATCGACGCCCTCAAAAGCAAGCTGGCAGCAGAAGAAGCTATCCTGTCACGGTCAGAGAGCAAACTTCTTCGCTCTGGATTTAACTTGTCATCAGTGACCAGGTTTCATGAAGAGCTTTACCCTAAATCCAGCCCTGGTGATAAAGAATCGCTTCAACCAGGTAAAGAGATCCATATTTCTGAGGAGAAGGTAAATTCTAGCGAGTTTACTGTACAAGTAAAAAAAGAGATTATGTCCCCTGAAAAGAGAAGTTCCACGGAGTTGAGGTACGCATCCAAGGCAGGGGAGACCAGTGTCAAAAGTTGTGATCCTCCAGAAGTGCCTCTAAAGAAATGGTATTGTTCTGGTGAGGAGACGCATCAGACAACCTCCAGTGATGGGGAAAATGTGGCCACCAAACACGACAACACCTCTTCTATCAAAACACCTGAGTATCCTATGGAAGGAAAGGCTTGCGATGGTGTAACTAGAGTCAAAAGGGAAGATAACTCCAATGATATCGACCCTGACGGCAGGGGTTCATCTGGTCTGTTGTTTGGAAAAAAAAGAAAATTATCCGAGTCAGAGTGTGGTGACGACCATCGCAGCAGGGCGGATGAGCTAAGTTCAAGGCCGCGGTCAAATCTAGTGACAAGCACACAGGAGGAGTCTTTGGATTTTACAACTTCAGCCTTACATAAACTGGACATGTTCTCCCGCGGTCTTAAATTCTCTCCTCCAAGACGCAACCTGTCCCCTGACCAGCACAGACTTCCAGCACATCATATCTCAAGAGTGAGCAAGAAAAAGGTGTCCTACAACAGTCTGGGACACAGGAGAGATGTAACGAAATCCCCTGTCCCTGCGTCATCCCCCTCGCTTTCATCCCATCTCAAAACTGAATCACCAGAAAGGCAGAAAAATGAAGTGACCTTTGACATCATCGACCCCAATGCCGTGGCGGAAGGTAGTGAGTCCAAGTCGTCTGCCCTTGAGGCCATGGAGACATTTATTCACAAGAGCTTCAGCGCCAAATCTGATCTACGCACATCAAACTTGGCATCGATGTTCAGCCCATTCAGGAATTGCTTCCCCCTGCCGGGAGGCTTGTCTGGTCAGAGTGGTCTCCCCGACGTGTCAGACACTGCCATGTCCCACTTTGCAAAGTTTTCTAAATTTTTTAGAATGGTGCCTGGGGCTCCTTCATTCCCCGATGTGGTTGCACCCAACCATCAAGATGGGTACTTAAGTACGGGGTCTTCTGACATGAAACAAGTCACTGGCCTCGACAAGGCAGCATCTGCCCTCTGTAAGAAGCTTCCCAGCAAACCTTATACATCCACATCTTCCATCAAAGTCCCTGTGGTTAAATTGCCTCCAGAAATATCTGCAGAGAGCACAAGCTCCACAAAAACTCAGGACGATGGTCATTGTTCTAAAAAATACAAGTACAGTACTATGAACGCTTTCGAGGCCTCGAATTTCAACGCTAAATTTCACAGACATGGAACATCCGCATCTTGGAACACACACAAAGGGTTGTCGGCCATCACAAAGGAACGTCTTCCACCTTCATTGGAATCGGATAAATCAAATGATGACTTTCACAGGAAACGTAAAAATGGATCCACTTCAGAGCTTTTACGTGAGTCAAAGAAGTTGAATGTCAAGTTGGAAAATGTGAGTGACACTGATCCTGAGGAAGAAGTGAAGGTCAAAATTGAACAAACTTCAGATGATGAGGATTACCATAACAATGGTGATAGAACAAAGAGTGAACATTCAAGCAATAATGATTGCAATACTGGTGGCTCAAACCACACAGACGAACCCAGTGCTAATCCAGGAACACCACAAGCAAAAGAATTTCACCCTGGGAAATCCTATTCTAACAATTCCGAGCAAAAAACTGTCAAACCGGAAGTTTGTGACAGCGTCGGCTGTCACTCAGACTCTGACGAGGTAGGCTCTTTTGGCTTCAACTCTGAACAGAAGCAGAACTACCGGCAATATGTCAATAAGGGAATCAAAAATGTGTCAACCGTTCGTGACATCAGGGAGGCAGCTACCGACTACACGGGCAATGATGGGGATGACGAACCGTCACCATCGTTCGTGGGTAAATTGAAAATCCAACATTGTGATGAACCATCACCATCTTATGGGGGGCAATGTGATGAGTCAGATTCAAATTCTGGGATGAGTGAAGCTTCTAACCATTCTAATTTCCAGAATGGTTCGGATTCTCTTAAAGGGTGTGGATCTCTTCAGGCCGATTGCCAGAGAAACAAGGACCATTCGCTCGATCCCCCAGAAGAAACTGATGGCAGTAAAGTTAACTGTCTTTTCAGTGATACCAGACAATGTGATGGAGTAGATATACCAACAAGGGTGAGGCCTGGCTCAGAGAAAGACAGATTAGAAAATAAAGAAAATAAAAGTCAAATTGAGGACAGTGTGGTAGGAGAAGTCAAAGTGAAAGCTGAGGATAATTTTGAAACGGATGATAAAACGGAAGCAGCACATTTGAAAATGTCTTCACCAAATAGTAAGAATTATGTGAGACGGGAGAAATCCAGGTGTAATGGTGAGGAGGATTTCAGTAAAAGTGGACAGCGCTTGCAGACACAGGAGGCGCTCTCAGAAAGTCACAGCGGTACCCCGAGGTCTAAACCAGGGGAGGCGGACGTTTTAAAATCTGGGACATCAAGCGGTGAAAGTGGACAGGAGTTGTCACCCTCTGTGTGTGACAGCAGCGGAGCCAGCTCACCTGTCAGTGCTAAATGTGTACCTGAGAGCAATGGACTTTCAGATAGATCAAAAGCCAAAGGTCAAAGTGTCAAAGGTGAGCATAGACACAAGAAGCAATCGGCTCTGGATTCTCTGAGCTCTTTTGTATACAGCCAGCCACTGACCAGCGAGCACCCACTGGACAGCCTCCAGAGACTTCTGTCCACCAATGACCTTACACAGCTTCCGCACGAGTCTCACAAAAACCCGGCCACAACTTCCTACAAATGCTTGACCCCTGACCCCCCAACACCGCTGAATCTGACCACTAAATGTGGTGGGGCGGGGGTGAGCGGCGGGTGCTGCAGCAGTGATGAGAATGATGAGGGTGACATCGGGCTGGCAGAGGGGGGCGGGGCCAGCGAGGGGGAAATCAGTGAGTATAAATGTGCCGCCTGCAACCGAAGATTCGCCTCGAAAGGATCCTACCGTTACCACCTAAGCCGATGCCATCTGTCAAGTGTGAAAAAGTTTGGAATCAAAGAGGCTTTCAATATGAGCCCGTATGTGTATTTGCCACTAGACCACACAGCCAAGTTTTCAAAATATTATCAAATGGCACACGAACTTGCCAATAAGGGAAAATAACCTAACCAGAGCTCTGAAGGGGAAGTAATAAGTTTTGTTCATCTCATGCAGTGACAATGAAGAGCTTAAAGGAATAAATGCGTAGCAGAGACATTCGTTGGACATGCCTGTGAAGGATATTATATTCTAATTAATAAATATTTTATTTATATTATAAAAACAAATAAGCCAAACAGGCCAAAAGTATTGCTTAGTTTGAAACTTGTATTCTGAGCAGCAGCCATTATTTGCTTTTGTTAAAGAAACTTAGCCAGTTTATTTTTCTAGTCAAGGCATTTTTAATATCTTAAAATAATTTGATCTGCAAAACTCTTCTGGTATTATATGAATTAATTAAAATGGTATGGAAAATTATTTTGCTTATGAGGCTTATTTAGCTGATATAAAGAAAACTGTTTAAACCATCATGTTGGTCTTTTCTGGTCCTCACTCTTATCTCCTGATGTATTTTTATTCATTTTTTAATCTTTTGCCAAATTGGAATAGCTTGGCTTTAGATCTGTGTATTTGTTCAATATTGCCAGGTCAGCATTCTGTGGGTAAACAACAATTCCAGTGTCATGATTCCTAACTAAAAATCAGTCTGCTGATGTCTGTGTGTGTAACGCGGCCGTGAATGAAAGTCTTGGCCTTTTATTACAAAGTGCAATCATCCTCTACCTCAAAGTAAACATGAAACCAGGTGTAGAAATAGATTTAAGTGGTGGGGAAATGCAGTTTAAAATTGATCACAAATTTCAGCTTTTATGTCTTGAATTCATGTCTCCATAGGTGTAATGCTTCATGTGTCTATGATTTTGTCTTTATGACCATATCCTTACCTTTAAACTTCATTGCCGTGTTTAGATAGACAAATTATATTTAAACATATAGCCTAATATCTATACTTAACAGAGGAAAACTGGTGGGTTTTTTTTTTTAAATTATTATTTGACATTACATTTTAGTCCATAGTGTTTTGGAATTCTTATGGCCAGCTAATCCCTCATGAAGATTTTCATGACCTAAATACAAATCTTAACATAACATACTCTGGCTTAAGCCAAAATCTCAAAGCTGAAATAATTATATATTTTTTTCAAATCTGGTTATCTGACAGTGACTCTTTAGATGTGCCAGCTCTCTCAGTATCTTTTTAAACCTGCTTAATATTCTGTGGGGGCTAACAAAATCTTATAAACAAAGAACTATCTGATTACCTATGAAATGATCACATCGTCTCATGTTGTTTCAATTTAATTATCACACTGTCACATGTCAATTCAATTATCACATCTTCACATGTTGTGTCAATTCAATTATCACACTGTCACATGATGTGTCAATTCAATTATCATACCGTCACATGATGTGTCAATTCAATTATCACACCATCACAATTTTGTGTCAATTCAATTATCACACTGTCACATGATGTGTCAATTCAATTATCACACCATCACATGATGTGTCAATTCAAAGGTTGCTTGGTTAAAATTGAAGTTATCAAATGAAAAAGAAACTAAATGAAATGGGATCAAAGACTAAATGAAATGGGATCAAAAGAAGACTAAATGAAATATGGGCTTGAGTAGTGGCTTGTTTTCAGTCTAAGATTCTGTCACTGGGGTTTTAAGATCACCCGATTTCTACATGCCTCAATAATTATACAGTTTGAATGACTTGATATGGTTTGTGTTGCTTCATTCCATCGGATGAATGTGTGCTGACAGATGAATGTGTGCTGACAGATGAATGTGTGATGACAGATGAATGTGTGCTGACAGATGAATGTGTGCTGACAGATGAATGTGTGCTGACAGATGAATGTGTGCTGACAGATGAATGTGTGCTGACAGATGAATGTGTGCTGACATACCAGCTGACACCTTCAGATGTACAATACAAAAGGTCCAATGACTACTAAACTGCACAAGGCATCGTATGTTTGTTCTGACCCCAAGCTTAATGGCCTGACCCCAAGCTTAATGGCCTGGCCCCAAGCTTAATGGCCTGCCCCCAAGCTTAATGGCCTGGCCCCAAGCTTAATGGCCTGACCCCCAAGCTTAATGGCCTGACCCCCAAGCTTAATCCGGACTGGGGGTTCGAATTACCGGTGACCCCCAAGTTTAATGGCCTGGCCCCAAATTTAATGGCCTGACCCCCAAGATTAATGGCCCGACCCCAAACTTAATGGCCTGACCCCAAAGCTTAATGGCCTGACCCCAAACTTAATGGCCTGACCCCCAAGTTTAATGGCCTGACCCCCAAGTTTAATGGCCTGAAGTTTAATGGCTTAAATAAACAAAAATGTCATTGATCCTGTCTATTTATAAATCTGTGCATGTATCTCCAGGTCTTTGATCTGCCCTGACCATGAAAACCACTCCTCAAATTTCTGGGCAATGACCACCAAAGTCTGACCAGAGTTACCCCATTTATTTAGAGCATAATTTTTGCATTTACTGTACATGTAAACTAATGGCCTTATTGTCATGTGACCACTTCTATCATGTGACCACTTAAAGTGTTTATTTCATTTTCTCTGGTTCTGATACATATTATGAAACCACTAGATACATTATTGATTGCTTTAAAGCAAGATGATCCCTTGAGCATTGTGAAAGGCAGAGTAGGCAGCCATCAGTTTATATTGTTCATGACCTTAAAAAGATAATAAAAAAGATGGGTTTTTGTTTTACCATTCTTTTGTTTCCCACCCCCCTTTTTTTTTCCTCATTTTTTTTTCGTCCTTTTTTTTTGGTGTTTTTTTCAGTGTTTGACAAGACAGGGGCCACAACTGTATTTTACTTAAACTCCTTTCACTCAAGCAATAAATAAATAGTTAACAATTCTATCACTATGGATACTGAAAAACTCATTCTTGTAGCATTTATGAGTCCAAAGTAAAAAATATTATGAGAATCATTTTGTTTTTTTTGGTGTTTTTTTTCCATCTTTCCATGTGCAGTATTTAGTGACAGGTTTGCCTACAGAGACCACAGTGATGTTTAATTGTCTAAAACAAACCTTATTTTGGTTTTTGCTGAGTTGATGAGGAATCTGCTTTTCTGACACACTTTCCTTTTGAAGAGAGAGAGATTGGCAACACACCACTTCAATGCACTTTGTGAGTGCTGGCTGCTGACTTTGTGAGTGCTGGCTGCTGACTTTGTGAGTGCTGGCTGCTGACTTTGTCAGTGCTGGCTGCTGACTTTGTCAGTGCTGGCTGCTGACTTTGTCAGTGCTGGCTGCTGACTTTGTCAGTGCTGGCTGCTGACTTTTTTATGGCTGGCTGCTGACTTTTTCATTGCTGTCTTCTGACTGCTGACTTTGTCAGTGCTGGCTGCTGACTTTGTCAGTGCTGGCTGCTGCATGTTGGAAGACAAAAAAAATTTAAGCGGGAGCATGTTGAAAGAAAACTATTTGTTGAAACTGTGCATTTTTTTTAACTGTGATTTTTTTCTATTGTGTTTCATTTACCAGTGTATATATAATTTAATATATTCTGCTTGACAAGGCTTGTTTACATCAAGAATGTTATTGTAAATTAAGGTTATACATGTGCACTTGTACATAAAGATTGTGCATGTTTTAAGTAGTGTGTGTGTGTACCAGAACTATCATTCATTGAGAACGTCAAATGTGTTCTTCTAATGAAATGTCTTCTTGATTGTTTCATGATTTTCTTCCATTTTGTTTTTTTGTTTGTCTCAGTTTTAATTTGAAGGACTTGATATTTCTGCATTGCCTTATGACATCTCCAGAGGTATTTTCATCCAATAGTAATAATGCACTGAGGTCTATTACATCTTACCACCCAGGTGATGGAAAGTCAAGGTATACATTAAGTTTAAGATCACGTCATCCATAACGTTTTAGCAAGATTCAGGTTTGTAATGACATATCATGTCAGATTTCTCTTTCTCTCTCCCCCAACCACCCCCCCCCCCACCCACATTAAAAGACGAAACAATAATTAAAGGGTCAATTAATGTAGTTCCATAATATGATGACCACAAGTAAAAATGTCATGAATACTTACTTGAGCTATTTTCATTCCACAATAATCTTGAACATCTGATTTAATATATTTATCTAGTCAACAAACCACAAGAATATTCTCTGCTCATATTTTATTTAACGTACTCAAAAATTAGTTGAGTTCAAAAATAACAAACATAGTGAAATTAAAGGTTTTATAGCAAACAAACAGGCTTTTTGTAACAAAAAAATTCCTTGTCAAGCGAGTCGTTTCAAATCATAACATTTATCTATCATAGAAATTGTATTTTCTTTCAAAAATAGTTTGCTGGAAGTTAAAAGTTATCTGAAAGAATGTCTTTCCAAGGAAATATAATATAATCATATTGAATAATTTTTTTACCTTGTAAGTGCTAAGAGTTTAGAAATTGTTATAGGGTAGTGGTCGGCAAACTCATTTGTCAAAGGAGCCAAAAATCAGCGGCGGGACAATTTAAAAAATTTTGAGAGCCAAATTTCTTTTCAAGAACCTGTCAAGAACCATGTTTTTTTCTGAGTCAAAACCAATTTTCAGTTGACTGGCCGAGCCGCACTCAGGTCGTTAAAGAGGCGCAATTTGCCGACCACTGTTATAGGCATCAAGTAACCTGATTCTTATAAAAGTGTATGCTCTTTTTGGCTATTTGTTGAGACATTAACCGATACCCACCTTGTTATCCAATTACTGTTTTTTAAAATTTATTTTATGTATTTTTCTTACTCTGTAAACTTAGCCATTCTCTTCAGTTTGATTGATGTATGCCACTACCAAACATTTATATAAAAAAATTTCCTGAGCCAAAATTTCTTGCAAACTGAAAAGCATATTGAAATCCTCCGCTATACAACTTTAGCCATCTGTATTACTTGTCCCGATATTCATGGCATATCAGCTTGTTACCCCAGTTATTTTACAATGTCCCATTTTAACCACTAGTGCTTTTTATTCTATACAGAATATTTTACACAAGTCCAGCTTACTTATATTAACTTTATTTGTGTCCAAATTAACGCCATTATTTTTGTTTGAATTATTATTTATTAAGTTATAATTTTTAAATCATCCACATTCTTTCTGGTTATAAATTATTTCTTCATTTTTTTAAAAAATGTTTACAAGTAATATAAGATAATGAAATTTGCAAAGGTCATTTTTGCAAGCGTTTGAAGCCATTAGTATTATTCAGCTTTGCTTTGGGTTGATTAACTTTTCTGGATCTACTCATGTTCACAGCATTGCCATTTTTTTTATGTGATTAGAATTTTGGAAACTATATAAGTTGCATTTTATGTAAGTGCACTATTATTTTTTTCATAACCAAGCCAAATCATAAATATGCAAATGTTACGAGAAGTAACTATCTTCCTGTTTATCCACCCAGCAATGGCTATGACATTTTGTTTGAATTATTAATTCATCATGAACACAAGTGCTCAGCAGTCACTTACATAAAGATTTATTTTAAAGAAATAGTAATTTCCTTCCTGAAACACACAACTTTGGGAAAATTATTTTGTTTTGAAGGTCCTCGTCCACAGTGAGTTCCACACTGTATCACTTTTGACAATGATTTATATCCATGCATCTGTCTGCCACTTCCTTCACGGCACTTTCCATGGTTGTCTTACTTTCTAAGATCCATTCAAAATATCCCGCTCCAAGCAAGTACTCCTTGCTTCCGCTATTCCTTTCCTTGTGATTAATGTTTAAATTATTCGCTGAAGTGGCAGACATAAGATGTGCCCTGCAAAACTCTATTTCGTAGTTCAACTTTTTTTTTAAAAATGTCTTATACCTCTGCTATTTTTGTGCAAAGAATTTGAGACCCTGATTTTAATACCCTCTCTGGCGTTAAGAATCCAGTTCAGTAAATCCCCTTTTAGTACTTCACAAGTGTGCACTCGCCACTGCTACCCCTCCCCTTTCCTCCATCATGGTTACAATCAGGAATTTCTGCTTGTTCAAATTTTCTTGTTAAATCTTTTATTATTATTGGACTCAGCATTTACTATATCCTCAGACCCATATTTTATCAGCACTTCTACTTGATTTCAACCTGCCACTTGGCTCATTTAAACTCTCTTGTGTACATTTTCACTGCCCAATATTTCAATCAATGATCTGCCATACTGGTACATATTTTTAAAAGTTTTTTTTGTAAATTGGATATGATTTCTTTTACATGCTTACACATCAACTTGTGCTTTTTCTTTCTTATGTTGAAATCCTGATGAATTATGTCTGTACTGTCAAAGTGTTGGTTGGCTATATCACTATTGTAACTCTTACAAACAATTGTAATAACTGTTGAAATGTATTTTTAAAAATATTTCAATGATGAAATTCCTTCTGTTACATTTTTTAAATTTTTATTTATTTTACCTTGAACTTACATGTACATACCAATGCACCTCTGCAAAATTAGGTCTGGCAAGTTTGAAATTTTAAGAAAATATTTCATTACAGAAATTGATGTTGCATTTATTATTTTTTACTTGACAAGATCATTGCATCATGGTCTAGTTTTATTCATTTTAAATTTCCCATCTTCTACTTGTTATAACCCAATATGTGCCAACTTTCCAAGATTGCATCTGCATCAAAATTCTTTACTTGTAGTTCTACTTCACATCATGTGACCATTTCAATCACTGTAGTTGAATTTGAAGGGTGAGAAGAGTGTCCCGAATTCCACATGTTTAAAATCCAGTTTTTGTCTTTGTCTTCAGTTAATAATTTGAATAATCACCACCTCTCATTATCACAGAATCCTGTTTATTTTCGCTACTGTAATACTCTTCTAACGAACTGTTTTTGTTGCTAGATTCTGAGATCAGACTTTATTTGCGTCTACATCTCTATTTAGACTCTTAACTCTGGAGCCTTTCTCATTTAACCAACAAATAATGATGAACTCACATAATTATAAATTCAAGTAATGCTGAACTGCTGATTGGAGTTTTTAGTCCCTAGTCTTCATTCACTTTTTTCTCCCCTTCAAATTAGCAACTTTTACAAATTTCATTACAACAACAAGCTTGACCTTCTATTAACTTCCATTTTCTCTCAAGTCAGTGTTCTACTATGACTGGCAATTCTTGTTATATTATCATGTGTGTATGGCCGAGTGCGTTATGGGTGAAGACATTAACCACTTCCTGTTTGTACTTTATTTTCTTTTTAAAAAATGCATAAATTAACATGATGTAAGAAAATGATTAAAGAAAAAAACTATACAACTTGTGATCACATGACTTGGATTCTTTTTTTGTTGTTGTTGCAAAATGAAACTAAACAAAATTGCATATATAATAATATCTCTATCTATAGACACTTACAATATACATTAAAAATCATTGTAAAGTCATGTAACCCCACTTCCAAATGATGGCTTGTTACTATATAAAGTGCATCTTAAAAATGTAATGACAGGCATGAACGCTAAAGTCTTTATTTCAACAACAGAAAACTAAGACTTGGCAAATATCGCTTTTTAACTTTTTGAGGCAAAATTTACATATGAGCAAAACGGTCCACAATGTCATTGGGTCCATTTAACCAATCAACTCTTGCTACTGACAACATACAGTTTCTCTGCACATGCAGACATAGTACACCAACAGAATTATCTGACAAGTATCCACATAAATAAATTCATTGAAATTTCAAGGAAATGTCCAAACTGGTCGGGATTTTTAAAAATAGCAAGAGATCAGTCAGCATAGAAATTGTCAGAAACGTGATGACATCATTTATAAATAATGATTGCCTCAATAAATGAAAATAGTTTTTTTGTTTTGTATGTACAAACATTACAGCATGCGTCCTGATTTTAAATGGAAACTTTATAGGACATTAACGAACAAAGTTAAATATTTCACTGTACAAATCTGTTACTATAAATATATTTTGAGTGATCACTCTGTACATATTATTGTGCAACCCGCAGATCAAAATATCAGGCTGGCAATTACAGATTTAGCAATCTCGACAATGTTCTATAATTTATTCGTCCAAAGTTTGGAGAAAAATCTTAAGAAATCAATTGTTTAAATTTTTAAATGATAATAAATGACATGTCACTATTTTATGTCAATGATAGCAAATGACATGTCACTATTTTATGTTAATGATGATCTTTGATTACAATGACAGTAATTTCTTGTAAAGGAATGTGCACTTGGTGTCTGGTTTTAGAACAATATTTTCTGAGTGGCCAATCAATTTCATAATGTTGTGAGCGATCAATCAAATTCACCACATTTTGAGTGGCCAATCAATTTCACCATCTTATGAATGGCCAACCAATCAATTTCACCATCTTATGAATGGCCAACCAATTTCACCATCTTATGAATGGCCAACCAATCAATTTCACCATCTTATGAATGGCCAACCAATCAATTTCAACCAAAACTACCAACATGTTTTAGGAAATAAATAATAATACTGAAATAATTCCTTCTTCATCTTTTTATCTCCACTTATTCTCTCAGCCTCTCTCTCTCTCTCTCTCTGTGTTATTCTCTCTGCCTCTCTCTCTCTCTCTGTTATTCTCTCAGCCTCTCTCTCTCTCTGTCTGTTATTCTCTCTGCCTCTCTCTCTGTTATTCTCTCTGCCTCTCTCTCTCTCTCTCTGTTATTCTCTCTGCCCCTCTCTCTGTTATTCTCTCTGCCTCTCTCTCTCTCTCTCTGTTATTCTGCCTCTCTCTCTCTCTGTTATTCTCTCTGCCTCTCTCTCTCTGTTATTTTCTCTCTGTTTCTCTCTCTCCCTCTCTCTCTGTTTTTCTCTCTCCCTCTCTCTCTCTCTCTCTGTTTTTCTGTCTCTCTCTCTCTCTCTTTTTCTCTCTGCCTCTCTCTCTCTGTTATTCTCTCTGCCTCTCTCTCTCTCTCTCTCTCTGTTATTCTGCCTCTCTCTCTCTCTCTCTGTTATTCTCTGCCTCTCTCTCTCTGTTATTCTCTCTGCCTCTCTCTCTCTCTCTCTCACACCAGTATCTTTTTAGTGTGCTCAAAAGAATGCACTAAACATTAGAGGTCCTCACATTTGTTGCATGGTTCAACTGTTTGATGACTTACAATTGAAGAAAATGGAAACATCTTGGTCCAGATCAGAAGCATCAGAAGATCAGAAGCATGTCCAGCAATGTTGATTACAAATTTTACTTTAGACTTTAACATTTCACTTATTCAACAATAAGCTCATCCACCATAGATCACAAAAGCAATTTTCATAAAACACAATCAATGAATTGTGAGTGCAGAACATTATGTCTTATGTTGTACCAAGACTCTGCAGATATGAACACAGACATAATTGTGTTATCTTGATTATACATCCAAATTATTCAGCTGCAGAGTCATATGCAGATTATTGCTTGGCATCCTTAGTGTTGCTATAGACATCCATGTTGCTAGGCATACTTAGTGTTGCTATAGACACACATGTTGCTAGGCATCCTTAGTGTTGCTATAGACATCCATGTTCCTAGGCATCCTTAGTGTTGCTACAGAGACTCATGTTGCTAGGCATCTTTAGTGTTGCTAGGCATCTTTAGTGTTGCTAGGCATCCTTAGTGTTGCAACAGACACTCTTATGTTGGTAGTTATACTTATGTTCAGTACCACCAAGAGCAAGTTATGGAGTTTAAAGGAAATATCATAGCCTAGATCTCTATATCATTCACTATCAGAAGTTTAAGCCTGAACATATTTGAAAGACTCCCATTGGTCAACTATTATGGGACCTACTAATCACCAGCCTCCTCGAGGTTCATAGGTCAATTATATCTGAACAAACAGCAACATCTTCCCATAGGTCAATCATATCTGAACAAACATATCAACGTCTTCCCCGAGGTCCATCTCCTCCATGCCGACCTCACTCCCCACATTGACCTCCCCTCCACTTATACCGGCGTGAGCCTCCTCCAGCTCCGAGGACAGCACGTGGCCTCTGACCTCCTGATCTGATGACAGCACGTGACCCCTGACCTCCTGACCCCCTTGGGCAGACTCGACGGACGCCCGGGATATGTTCATGGAGCTGACCATGTCCGTGTGGTGGGCCCTCTTGATGTGGGTCTTGAGGTTCCCACTCTGGACGAAGGAGGAGCTGCAATAGGGGCAGACGTGAGGCTTCTCACCGCTGTGTTTCCTGAGGTGAACCTGCAGGGCGTTTTTCTGGTTGAAAGCTTTGCCACAAATATTACATCGGTAGGGCCTTTCACCTGAAAATAGGAACAATAATTTTAGTGACATTAGATATGAGCACCTCATGCTTTATTTGTATAATATTCGTGGAATTGTCCCCTCTTACTTTAGGCTATAACACAGCATGGACTGATAAGTTTACCACATAATTTTACCCCTGACACACACCCCCAGTGGTTGATAGCAACCAACCCTATTTTTAAACTTCTTCATAACTCATCTCTCTGTAGATGACTAATTTTTTTTTTATAAATTGGAAAAATGGAACCAAAAAATTTATTAATATTATCTCCCTTTCCATGTTAATAATGTTTTTGGAGAAGTATTATTTCTACTTCCGAAGATATGAAATAAAGTTTTGGCTACTCTTTACCATACAGCTGTATGGAACAAGTTGTCAACTTTTGTTCCATTACTTATAAGGGTACTCTTAACCATAAAGGTATAGTGAACAGGTTGTATACTTTTGTTCCATTACTTCTAAGGGTACTCTTAACCATAAAGGTATAGTGAACTGGTTGTCAACTTTTGTTCCATTACTTCTAAGGGTACTCTTAACCATAAAGGTATAGTGAACTGGTTGTCAACTTTTGTTCAATACTTCTAAGGGTACTCTTAACCTTAAAGGTATAGTGAACTGGTTGTCAACTTTTGTTCAATACTTCTAAGGGTACTCTTAACCTTAAAGGTATAGTGAACAGGTTGTCAACTTTTGTTCCATTACTTCTAAGGGTACTCTTAACCTTAAAGGTATAGTGAACAGGTTGTCAACTTTTGTTCCATTACTTCTAAGGGTACTCTTAACCATAAAGGTATAGTGAACAGGTTGCCAACTTTTGTTCCATTACTTCTAAGGGTACTCTTAACCATAAAGGTATAGTGAACAGGTTGTCAACTTTTGTTCAATACTTCTAAGGGTACTCTTAACCATAAAGGTATAGTGAACAGGTTGTATACTTTTGTTCCATTACTTCTAATTGTACTCTTAACCTTAAAGGTATAGTGAACAGGTTGTCAACTTTTGTTCCATTACTTCTAAGGGTACTCTTAACCTTAAAGGTATAGTGAACAGGTTGTCAACTTTTGTTCCATTACTTCTAAGGGTACTCTTAACCATAAAGGTATAGTGAACAGGTTGCCAACTTTTGTTCCATTACTTCTAAGGGTACTCTTAACCATAAAGGTATAGTGAACTGGTTGTCAACTTTTGCTCCATTACTTCTAAGGGTACTCTTAACCTTAAAGGTATAGTGAACAGGTTGTCAACTTTTGTTCCATTACTTCTAAGGGTACTCTTAACCTTAAAGGTATAGTGAACAGGTTGTCAACTTTTGTTCAATACTTCTAAGGGTACTCTTAACCTTAAAGGTATAGTGAACAGGTTGTATACTTTTGTTCCATTACTTCTAATTGTACTCTTAACCTTAAAGGTATAGTGAACAGGTTGTCAACTTTTGTTCCATTACTTCTAAGGGTACTCTTAACCTTAAAGGTATAGTGAACAGGTTGTCAACTTTTGTTCCATTACTTCTAAGGGTACTCTTAACCATAAAGCTATAGTGAAAAGGTTGTATAAATTTTTCCCATTACTTCTGGAATAGGTTTTATCTAATTTTTTAACTTAGATTGAGCAGATCTGATGGGACTCACCTGTGTGGATGCGCATGTGTCTCTCCACCTGGCTGGGCTTCTGGAAAGCTTTGTCACAGACGGCACACTTGTGTGGCGTGGCCTTGGGTTTCTTGGGGACGGGCCCGGGCCCGTGTGTGTGCATGTGTTCTTTGAGGTGAGCTGCTCTCTTGAAGCCCTTCAGACAAATCTAACAAAAAAACAAGTTCATTTTGAAAACATAATTTACCCACACATTTTTGAGGCTGAATAAATTCAGTAAAATTGTTTCTTTTACTTTAACAAACAAGTGTCTCCAATAATGTTTTCTATTTAATGCCAGTGTCTTTTACTTTAACAAACAAGTCTCTCCAATTATTGTTTCTATTCAATGCCAGTGTCTTCACGTTTCCAACATAAAAACATCTCAAGGGTGTTCATCCAATTGAAAACTCTGCAACTGCTGACCAAACAATGAGCCTGGCCACTGTTCTAACATAGCAAAGTATTTTACACTGTAATATACAGTCATATATGCCGTGCTACAGGAATGTACAGAACGCATACGTTGTTATACAGCAGAAACTTACCACACCTTTACATTATTATACACTACCATATATAATACTCTGCAAAAAACATCACCAGCACCCCGGGTGGATGAGACCCGTTAACCTCGGATGGCAACTCATCTTAGAGAAGGAAACTCTGAATTCAAAACCTGGAGATGGAGTCCCGTAGGCGGATACAATTGGTACAATGAAACATTCCGACAACTCTAGTGCCAAGCGGTATCATCCATATGATGTTCCCTTGGGTTATCCAGCGGCGTGGAGAGAGGCGATTTGCTTTTGGAAACCAGCTTATAATCCCCGAAGATTAATCCCAGGCCTTGTGGATTTTGTCCTGCAATCTCCACACCACTGCCACATTGTGATGGACGGATGCCAGAAAAAAATAAAATAAATATATATACACTGTTATATATTAACTTACATGAGTATGCTGTTTTACAGTAACTTACCGTACATATATGCTGCCGATCTGTTCCCTCCTGCTGCCTCTCCATCTCAGCTATAGGTAACAAATTTTGTGTGTCAACATCTTCATTGTCATCGTCATCATCCTCATCCTCATCGCCATCAAGTGAGTTACTATGGTGACCCATGCTGGGGTTCTGCTCCTGTACACAAGAAATTCTCTATCATGAACTATAGACGAAAAATTTTAAACATTTTTTTTACAACTTTAAATAGAAATTAGCCTGTATATAGGTATTAGGTATGGCTGAGCGGGTCCAATGGTTTTGTCCGGGTATTTTGAGACAATACCAGATGGATCCGCGCCCGGATCATCATGAGTATTACAAATCAAGAATTATCAATAGGAAATAAGAAATGTGTTCCATGCATGGAATCAGTAGTGATCACAAATGCACCAAAGTTGAAGACTCCATAACACTAATAGAGTGTAGCCCTCACCCATCAACATTTTAAAAATATCAAACACGGAGTAGAGCTGCAATATATGTGAGAGTAGAGCTGCAATTTATGTGAGAGTAGAGCTGCAATATATGTGAGAGTAGAGCAGCAATTTATGTGAGAGTAGAGCTGCAATATATGTGAGAGTAGAGCTGCAATATATGTGAGAGTAGAGCTGCAATATATGTGAGAGTAGAGCTGCAATATATGTGAGAGTAGAGCTGCAATTTATGTGAGAGTAGAGCTGCAATATATGTGAGAGTAGAGCTGCAATATATGTGAGAGTACTGCTGCAATATATGTGAGAGTAGTGCTGGTACCTAGTTGGAAATAGCTTCATTTTCCTTATACCAAAAAATATCTCATCAGTGTAGTTAGATAACAGAATTACAAATGAATCTTCCACGAGCTGGACTTACCAAATGTGTTATGTTAACCATTCGAGTATCATCACCAGGCAGAGTATATTTTTGGTCCTCTTCATCCACCAGACTGAGTTCTTGAGAAGGTCCTTGGCCATGAACATTGACTGCTTGGACTGTCACCCTCTAGAGGAGAAACAGACATTTGATGGCATACTAGCATCATAAAGTATATAAAGATCTACATTAACTGCCACTATGAAATGAGGTGTGCAGCCATATATATATAAATGTTTGTTAAAGGCCAATATGTATGAAATCTTATATCTTATTTAAATTGTTTATTGTCTGGCCATCTCCTAACCACTGGCCACCTACTAACCACTGGCCACCTACTAACCACTGGCCATCCTCTAACCCAGTGTTTCTCAACTTTCTTAATACCCCGACCCTAAAGTACAGTTCCTCATATTGTGGTGACCCCCAAAAATAAAATTATTTTCGTTGCTACTTCATAACTGTAGAGTATGTGTGTTTTCTGATGGTCTTAGGCAACCCCTGTGAAAGGGTCCTTCGACCCAAAAAGAGGTTGCGACCCACAGGTTGAGAACCACTGCCCTAACCAATAGCCATCCTCCAACCAATGGCCATCCTCTAGCCCCCGCATTACAGAATTCATTGTCATTTAAAACATGGTCATCCTCTTTCAGAATTTACTGGCCATCCTCTTACAGAATTTACTGGCCATCCTCTAACCACTGGTCATAAACTGACCACTACATAAAAGGAATCACTGTTTTTGAAAACAAATCTAGGAATCCTGATCAGATGTAAAAAAAAACTGCCATGTCCTCACCTGACCATCACTGGTAACAAAGGTGGTGGGGTTGGCCAGGTTGAGACCATGTGACTTTCCTTGTTGGTGACCTTGCAATGGGGTCATGGCATGAACTATGACATTCTGGTGGACACCGTCAGACATGGAGCCAGCCTGTGAGCAAAGACAGACAAAATAAATGGTGGATTCTCAGCCAAATGTTGTATGTAAATTGTATCAATAAATTAGAAGTGAAGAAAACATTTTGATATTTTGTATTTTCCTGTACTTCAATTAAATGTTAAATTTTACACCCCCCCCCCCCAACCCCACTTTCCTTTACAGCATAGTAACAATTTTGTTTAAGCCTTTTTATTTTTAGCTATAAGAATCAGTCCCATCAGCAAGTTGTTGAAAACCTGCTTTGATTATGGCCATGCTAATATTCAAATTAAAAAATTACACCTTCTTTATTCAGAAAAATCTAGAACTTGTAACAGAAACTTAATTGTTCAAAGATTTTAATGATGTTGACCAGTTGAAATCTTTTATTACAACTCATTAATAATGTAGAACATAAGTTTTCACCTATTTTTTGAGACGCCATCTTATCTTATAAAAACATAGTGACCAGGGAACTGCTATATTTGTAACAAAATTATTGCTGTAAGAGACAATCATAAGGGGAATAGATGCAGTGTTGTAAAATTATTAAACGTCATCTAAGACACAAATAAACAATGAAAATTCCTTAAGATCCTTAATATTTTTATTTAAACTTTTTCATTTGGCAAACTCCACAATAAAACCATCTGTGACTTCAATTATGGTTACTTCCCATGATCTGGGGAAGGTATTGTAATTGTTTAGCAGCTTGGGAACTTTGAAATCTTTCATTAGAGATCTAGCACTGCATTTTTACTGAAGATTGTCTGCACCAACTCACATGTAACTGTATCCCTTGAATGAGAGTATGCTCCCCTGATGTCCCCATTACTCCTTCCGTGAAAGACATTTGGCGACCCAACAAGGCATCAGACATGCTGGTACTCATCAGCCTGTCCTGGCCAATCATGGCATCCGACACATGGACCGCCCCTTGAGGGAGATAACTGTCCTGTGACTGGCCGATGAGAGAATCGGTCACGCCAGAGGAGACGTGCACTCGACCCGACTGTTGGCTGAGTAAAGCATCAGACAATCTGTGAGGCGTCAGCCCCTGAAGATAAAATGGTAAATTTTACATTTGTTCCAGATTTGATAGAGTCTCTTCACAATCAAACCAGACATACAAAAACAGTCTCCTCCTCAGAGGTTTAGAAACAGACCAGACTCATTAGCAGAGATTTTACAAAACGTAAACCTGTATGTTCAAATTTATAAGAGGATTTAAATGGTGGATGCAAAAGCATTTTAGCAATTGGAAAACTCAGAGAGAAATCTCTCATCTATATGAAAGATAATCAAAATTTAAAATTATATATATTTTAACAGAAAGGTTCCTTAAAATATAAAATAATACACTGCTTCCAGTTTATAAGTGTTTAAAGTAGAGCTCAGAAGAATTAAATGTGGGCATACAACACCTAAATGTGTACACAAAACCTAAATATGGGCACACAACACTTTAATGTGTACACAACACCTTGATGTGAACACCAAAATCCAGACAACTCACTTTCCCAGATGTGAGCTGTAGCTGACTGGGTTTTATATCCAACTGCTGTGAGACTGAGGTTGTTCCCCCCTGCACTGCCTGCACCATCAGGGCCTCTGAGTTCCTGATCTGTTGCATCAGGGCTTCAGACACCACAATGGTTTGTCCCATCAGGTCTCCTCCGTGGTGGGATACTAAAGTGGACAAGTTATGAAATTTTTGTTTAAAAAAGTTTTGAAATTAAAAGTTGATAAAAGACATACATACATATTTAACACACATTTAATTTTTTATTTCAAATAAACTCTCACCTTCATGATCCTGTATGCCATGCTGGGCCATTATAGCATCAGCTGACAGGCTCTGGCCAATCAGATTGTCTGACCCACCAAGAGATGAGGAAACTACAACCCCATGGGCCATCTCAGCCCCAACCTGGGACAGGTCAGCTGTCAGTGTTGGCTGGATGCCACTAGGGTTGATGGTGATGAAGCCATTCTGTTGTAGCTGCTGCAGCACCGAGGCGTCTATCTGAACCTGTTGATTTAAAGTGTTTTACAGAGTCTATTGTATCAAATCGTGATCAAATAGTAGATTGAAGAGTATACCAATTAGTAGATCAAAAAAGAGAAAGAGGATGAAAAATTTGATGAAAGAGTAGATCAAATAGTAGATCAAAGAGCATATCAAAGAGTAGATCAAGTGCAGTCATGAGAGGTTGAAAAATTGAAGAGCCAGAAGTTTGCCAACCTACAACTTAATGTGGTGAACCAAATAACATTTGTAAAATATCAAAGGCAAAGGTGAATTTGATATAACTTCCAATTTCTTTTTTAAAACAAAACGTTTAATCTTTCTGCATATGTTAACTCAAGCATTCAAGGATGTTTCTTAAATAACTTTTTATATCCCAGCCTAAATTAGTTCTGTATAAGATTTGTTCAACACAAAATAGTTTTCTTCAGATTAAAGGCAGAATGATTAAATATTGTTTTGCCCATATTAAGGACTTAATATTAAAATTCAGGATTATTTTGACATAATTTTTGTATAGTGCAACAACAAGAAAAAAATTGCTAAATATTTCTGTAACTGGTCACTAAAGAGCTTACCGTCTGCTGGAGCATACTTGGGTCCAGTCCAGTAAGTTGAAAGCCTTGGTTCAGCTGTCCGCCCAAAGGTGTGGTGAAGTGGAGCTGGAGAGCGCCGTCTAAACCTTGTATGACCTGAACAGACTGTAGTATAGGGGCCTTATCAGTCAACTGATGTTTGCAAATTTTCCTAAGTATCCAAAACACTACACAACCTTACTTAATATTACACAACTTAAACCTAGCAGTCTACATGTCATTCTAATCTTTAAATTATTTACTGACAAGCTGTAAACAACACAAGAAAAATGTTTTTAAAAAACCTTATACAAATAGTAATCTCAATGCAAATGTATTTGTAATAATCAAATTTGTTGTCTTTTCAGTTAAAACACGTCCCCATTTCCATAGTGTATGTGGAACATCTTCAAGGCAATGTAAAACATTCCCAGTTTAAGAATGTGATTACCCAATCCTGTACCAGAAAGTCATTTACCGAGTACAATCTTAAAATGAAGCCATAGATACACGTGTAGCCTTATGCAGCAACACAAAACAAAATTATGATGGTTTCTCAAGTTTTGGTACGTACAGCCAGCGACTGTTCCAACATGGCTCTTTCTCCATTGGTCACCTGCGCAGTCAGCGCCGAGCCATCATTGCAGCCATCATTCACAGCCAGCTGCACGGGCATCATGCCCGCATTCTGTAGCAATGACTGGTCGACACTTATCACCTGTCCGCCTAGAGATGCATCAACCCCAACCACCTGGGAGCCAAGGGACTGTTCGATCCCTACAACTCGCTGGATGCAAGCAAATTATCACAAACCATTTATTAATAAAATTTAATGTAACTAATTTTAAGAAATCCTTGGTTTTAAATAATCACATAATTACAAGGCAATAGTAACACAAAATACTCATTATAAAATTGAATTAAATTAGGTTTTGTACAAATTTTGAAGTCACTGTTTTTGTTGTTTACCTGGTTTGATAAGCTGTTGTTTTGGACAGGGTTGGCTTGAGCATTGGTCAGAATGTACATCTGGGGTTGAATGTTGTTATTGTGGGATGAGTTGATCAGAGGCTGAGGAGGGGTCGACTTCACTTTCTTTTTGGCACCTTCAGCTGAAAATACCACAAAGGTGCATATTTTTTCTTTAGATTTTGTCACTCAGTTTTCTTTGCTGGTGTCCTCTTCCTTTTTCTCTCTTTATTCCCTCAAAATGGATGCATTTGTATGGTTTCCATTTTTACTTCTCCTACCTTCAAGTTGTTCAGTTCTAAATATTTATTAATTCCTTAATCAATATCAATGTACATTTTTTATTTACAACATGAAAATGTTGAGTAATTCTATGTGAAGTTTTAATGTAAAGAAATAGTTCATTGACTAATTGTACATTTATATGTACATTTATATGTACAATGTTCCTTGGCTACTTGTACATTTCTAGCTACAATGATCACTGGCCAATTGTACATTCGTATGTACAAAGCACTCACGTCTAAAGTGGGAGATCATGTGACTTTTCCTATGACCTGATGTCCTGAACTTAAGATCACAGTGGATACACTTGAACGGCTTGGCTCCTGTGTGCAGACGCATGTGAACTTTCAAACTTCCCTTTGTAGAGAACATGGAGTTACAAACATGGCACAGGAAGGATTTTTCAGCTGAAACAAACAAATCATTCATATGAAAATAAACAACACTTCAGATAAAATTTGTACGACTTTGAAAAGAAGTGAGGAGAATTTTATTCCTTAAAGCTAATGAAGGCTGATATAGTATAATATATATTCTTTATTAGCATTAATTCCTGCTGGTCACAACCAAATTTTAGGATACAACTCCATTCAACATCTGAGGTAACGTCTTAAGTCAGTTCAAAATGTCTTATTTGTGAATTGTGTCTAAGAAAGCATCTTTAAGAGATCTATTTTTACAATTCCACCTGTTGAAAATTCCCCATTAAAAACAAATAACAGTGCGTACAAAAGTATACCCACTTTTCATCTGAATTAATACAGGAAGTGGGTGCTTTAAAAACTTTCAGAGGTTTTTCCTCTCCCTAAATTGAATTGTTCAAAATGATGGCAGTGTCAATGGTGTGTTTCCCCAACCCCCAAATAGCAACATCTCATTAACATTGACATCTGTCAAAACTACCGGACAACAAGGACAATTAAATCAAACAGTAATAATGCATCCTACCAGCTTTGTGCGTCTTCATGTGAGAATCAAGGGTGGACTTGACGGTGAACGAACGGTTACAAATCTCACAGATGTAGGGTTTTTCTCCGGTGTGGATCCTCAGGTGCCTCTGGAGATCACTTGGTTTTTTAAAACTTTTGGGGCAATGGGAGCACATGTTTGGAAACCGACCCCGCCGAACTGTCTGATTCTGAACATCCTGTGAGAACAGGGAGAGGAGATGTTACCATGTCTTGATAGGACAAGTATGTGAAAACCATCGGACAATGGATCCAGCCTGTGTCATACTAATCTGTCATTTCATCCCCAATAACATATTATAAGACAGCCCTGTCTCGTGGCAGCACTCTGTCTCACAACCAAGAGGTTGCAGGGCATGACTTTGTCTGGGGATCTGCTCAGTCAAGTTTGGCAATGATCCCTGCAGCTATTCTTGAGGAGGAGGTAAGTGCCAAGTCAGATATCAGCTGCCAACTACTTAAAATTTCAGCCGTCTATGCAATCCCAAAACACACAAATATAGAGAATAGGTTTAAAAAAAAAAAGGAAAATAAAAATGGTATTGTCCTGATAGATCAAACTTAAATTAAATCAGCCATTAATTAAAGTGTAAGAAATTTGGTACTGCTTAAAGCAGACTCCCCTGGAATACACATGAAATGATTTTTAACTAACTTTACATAAGGTTGTCATTTGTTTACTTTTGGCATGCTGATTCTGTCTTTCTCTGATGCCGACTCCATCAGTATTTTTTCTGATATTGAGACCTGTTCTTCAGAAAACTGTTGCTGGGCTTGAGATCGCCGTCTTGCCCCTCGCTTGGGGGCCTGGTTTTCATCATTCGTCTTAACCACAGTCATGACATATTGGATAGGTTGCTGTGTTCCTGGATGAAGGACGTAAGAAATGGAGAATCACTATTATTGACAAAGGATTCTGCAAAAACAATTATTTGATGAGCAATCAACATATTTTAACATTTTTTAAAACACATATTTTAAATTTGATGATATTATAAAGAAGATTTAACGGGTTAAGATTGGTTAAAATTTTAGAATTTTTGTAATGACTTCTAAATTCTACTCCTAAGACAAAGACCATCAGCAAGTTTGAACTTTTTGAAAAATTGAAAAACTGATTCAATTCTATGCTTACAAAAACCTGCTTTTAGATTTACCTTGGCAGTCTTTACTGTGTCGCCTTAAGAGCGCAAGGTTTTTAAATTGTTCATTGCACATATCACAGACGTGAACATTGGTTTTGGTCGTGTGCTGCATGGCATGCCTCCGTAATGAAAGAGAGGTGGAAAAAGAGGCATCACAGTACTGACACAGGTGGGGCTTGAGGGTGGAATGTGACCGCATGTGGTTCTTGAGCACCACGGCAGACCCAAAGGATTTGGAGCACTCTGTGCAGGGAAAAGATTTTTCAGAATTGTGAAGTTTCATGTGTTGATTAAGGTGGTTGGCACGCTTGAAGATTCTGTTGCAAATGTTGCAGCGGAAACCTCTGCGCAGGGGGTTGGACGAGGCTTGGGTCAACTGGTTGAGATCCTGATGCAGGTCATTGACCAGACTATCCTGGTCAAGGTTGCTGCCATCCTCATCTCCATCAGCCAAATTGTCTTCCTGTTGTGACTGCTGGTTGCGAGGGTTTTCTTCTCTGCAGAACAAAAATAAGCATTCAAACAAAGATGTTCAGTTCCAAAAAAATTTATTTTTGGTGAATACTTTGCCATTTGTTATATACAATACCAATGTGAAACCCCAAAACGAAGGGCTCTCTATTTAAAACAGGTGCCTTAAAATGATGGAGGTAATGGTGTATTTCAAGGGGGGGGGGGGCAAACCACGGCCCACGGGCCGCATCCAGCTCGGCTACTGATATTATGCGGCCCTTGAAAGCATTTAGAAATTTAAAAAAATACTTTTTTAAAGTTATTTTGTTGAATTTTACAGAATTTCATGTATTGCTAAGATTGTTTTAACATTTTTTGATCAAATTTCTTTATAATTTTCTATTTTTTTAAACAGTCCTTGACTTTTGTCATGTAATGCTAAAATGTGAATTTACCAATTTTTAGAGAGAGAAATGTTTATCAATATGTAGAAATTGAACATAATATACATGCGACACCCCCAATAGCTTTACATTTCTCAATGTGACCCTCCGCACAAAAAGTTTTCCCACTCCTGGTATATTTAATTCTTAATTGCCATTCTGCTGGCTTAGTTAAGTAATCAGAAATTGGGGAATATTTAGGTTGGGGAATATTTAGGTCCCCAACAAGTAACTTAAAAAATAGCATCTTATTTAACACGTTGTCCACATAAAAGTAACACAATGTTATTTTTCAATATTAAGTCTCTTGTTGTATAGCCTGGTCAGATACACGTGTGTGACTTACTGGCTAAATATCTCTTCCTTTTGTTCTTCGTACTTGCTGGACAGATCTGATTGAGAGCTTAAGGTGGCCTTCCAACTTGGTGACTGTCCATCATTCAACAAATAAACCAACAAAAAAAAAACTATATGAGAAAACAAGGTATTCACTCAAGCAAAACAACATGACTAATTTCATAAACAGAATTATTTTAGACTTAAGATGCAGGGTGTAAGGAAAAAATCTGAAGAAGGCAAATATAATTGTAGTCAAATTGTATTGACAGTGTAATTAAAAACTTTATAGTTGGTCGGTCGAAATCTACCATGACCATTTGATCATCATTTTTGTGCTAGTTCTGAATTTGGCTAATGCAACAATTCTGGCATGTGATGTTCTTGAGTGGAGCTTACCTGGGCTTTTCTGGCATAAATACTCAGTTCAAATGAAGTCTTCAGCAAATTTGAAACTAATTATTTATAGTTATTATGCTCCTTTTTTTCAGTTTCATAAATAATTTGAATAATTTACCTTTAAATTGATTCATTAAAAGTCTCCTGATTAAAGATCTGGCATTTGCTCTATCATCAGGCTATGTTCTAATTAGCCTTTAAATATTTATTTTTTAATCTTGTGAGTTAAAATGGAAAGCAATACAAGTACGACTAGTTTGGACCCTGTTTTTACAGGACCTAGCTTTTTATGGTTGGGATCAATTTAATTTACACCATTATTAAACATAAAATGGGAGATAACTTAATATTACAAATGACCAACCTGATAGGTGTACTGTGTAGTGCCTTGTCCATTGATGGGCTGTGCCAGGGATGAGTTCACCTGGGTGTTGATTTGGTTCTCTAGCTGTTCTTTGACCTGTACAACCAAGGTGCCAATGTTATAATTGAGCTACCCAATTGTAAAGCATCACATTCATATTAAATTAATGAACACAACAGAAAAACAGGGGAGACAATACCAAAAAAAGTTTTGTTGCGTATATAGCCCAAATATCAAATCATTTAAGGACTTTAAAAAGTTACCTACCCTGTTGAGATTTTCATCTTGCTCCCTGTTTGTTTTGTCCTCCTGTCCTTGCCTGGTGTCCTGATTGGTCAACTGGACAAAGTGCTGGTTCACTAATGTAAAGTTATGGCCAAACATCTGAAACAAAATCCATGTTACTTTGTGTTACGTTTAGTACAATGCCCAGAATCACCTATTGATAAGCTTAATTTATTTTTAAAGGTATTGAAAAAGATGAATGAAGGAGTGTTGCAATATATTTACATATCAGTGGCATTATATTTGATAAGTGGGAAATACACAATGCACATTAAAACTTTGCTTTTTGCCAGCACTGTCATCCCAACTGCTGTTTATGCCAGAGATACGGATAATTATTCAGAGAGTAGCCCAGGCATTAAATTGATGCCATCCCATTAGGAACATGGGATAATAAAGAAATATTGGAGCATACTGCCTGAGAACTACAGCAGCTTTGTGCAGAATGAACTTTACTGGGTACATCCTACGACTGTCACCACAGGGTACAGCTAAACCAAACAATACGGCATGCCACTGAGAAGACAGAAAGAAATATTCATCTCTCATTTCTTACCCCTTGACCAAATGCTTGCTGTAAGCTTGAGTCCAGTGATAGAGTTTCTCCATTCACTCCACTTGACTGAAGGTCAGAATGGTTGAGCTCCACAACCTGATAAAAAATTGTATTGAAAATAACTAATTTTATGGAACAAAATATTGGAAAAGTACTCTTTTACTCTTTTCCTCAAAATATAGAACTTTCTCAAAGTATATTATTTTTCCTCAAAATGTATTACTCTTCCTTCAAATGTATTTATTTTGCTCAAAATCTATTACTTTTACACAAAATATATTACTTTTTCTTAAAACAATTTACTTTCCCTCCCACAAAACAAGAGGATCAGCATGTCTTATTTAATTCTTCATGAATGCCCTTTTCTTTTACTTTCTAATTAATACTTGCAACTAAAATTTAATCCAAAAAAGGCCTTGACATAGTGTAACTCCAATAAGAACAGTAACCACATCTACCTGTAGGTCTGGCTGTGTGACAGTCGTGGTGTGTCCAATCTCATGCTCCTGTAACACGTCCAGGTCAGACAAACTCTGTCCTCCCGTGAGTCCATCCTCCTCCACTATCTCAGCCTCATCCTCAGCTCTCCCCTCACCTCCGTCTACTGTACCACCCGCTCCCTCGCCCTCTTTCACAGTCTGGTAATGCTGCATGGCTAGTTCATGTCTGTCAGAAATAACAGATCATAACAATTTCTTCAGATCTTTCTAACATCAAAAGATTATGATTCTTCAATTTATTCAAGAGGCTAACTCAACATAACAAAATATCTTTTTTTTAACTTTCATTTACTAATACTTTATTCCTCAACAGACTGCTGTAACACTTGGTTATTGACTCAAGTTATTGTCTTTATTTAAAACTATTCACAATTCATAACTATTGTCTCCGTAATATTTTTGTTCCCACAGCATGCCAACATTAAATTTTCTGGCTGTTTAGTAAAATCAAGGTGAAAATATTAAATACGTTACCTGTGAGTTTTCATGTGTTTTTTGCAGTTGACCGACGTCTTGAAAGTCTTCTGGCAGTAGGGACACATGAATGGACGGACCTCACTGTGCGTTGACATGTGCCTCTTCAGACTGCCGCCAGTGGTGAAAACAGAATCACAGACAAGACATTTGTGCGACTTCTCTCCCGAGTGGGTACGGCTGTGAGCTTTCAGCACTCCATTTGATACAAATGACCGCTGGCATGTTGAGCACCTGTACGGCTTCTCACCTGTAAGGTTCAATACATTCATTGGTTATGCTAAGTTAATGTGATGTCATTAGAATGTTAGTGACTCTTTTAACTATGTCCTGAAGCACTTACTTTTTGAACTAAAAGGTTGAGCAGCTGACAATCCCATTTTAAATATGTCATGTTCAAGATAAAATCCTTTATAAATTCTGATTATCCCCATTTATTAACACAGTTATTTTTCTTATAATCACTAAGAGACTTCTAACCCAATTACACTTTCTGATATGCTTCCATCACCTTGCCAAGGAGAGTTCATGTAACATTTATGATTTTAACATAAAAGAATATCAAATTTAAGACTTTTCTAAATTTCTATATTGGATGGGAACATTTCAAATCCTTCTAAAATAAATTTTATTCTGCAAAATGATTTAAACCTGGAAGGTAAATGAAAAAAAAAGAAATCCCGGACTTTTTTTGTGAATCAAGATAAAATTATGAATAATAACCTGTGTGAGACCGGACGTGCTGTTTCAGGTGGCTAGACTTCTTGAAACCTCGACGGCAATGAGAACATTTGTAGGGCCTGTCAGAGTGACCAGACTCACTCGTGAAAGGTGGGAAAAGTGTGTTACGTGGGGCTTGCTGGATCAAACCTGAGTTTTTTTTGAAGGTAGAGTTTGTTTAGAAAAAGTATTGATATTTTAGGAGAATGTAACAATAAGATTTCCAAGCTGTCCAGGAAAACAAAAATGAATGTTTCCAATGCTTAAAAATCATCATTAGAAACATGTAAATCTGTTATTTTCTCCCACACTAATATTCATCTAACTATGGGCAACTGCTTGGTGTGTGGAATTCACCATCTTTAAAATAAAGGTTTTGATCATTCATGGTTAAATGCAAACAATCAAAAACTCACTAATTTCAACAATACTGAGAGAAGGTCAATAACCATTGAATTAAGGTTTAGCATTGTAGACAGCACCAGTGGTCCATGTTAACAATCATCCTAAAAAGCACCAAGATAAAAAATATACCAGCATCTGTGATGAGTATGGGTTCTTGCAGGGGAATGTCAGTCAACATGGCGTCGTTACGGGGCTCTCGTTTAAATGCCCTTCGAGGCCGTGGGGCGCTGTCTGGGTCTTTGAAGTGAGACTGTATGTGGGACTTGCAGTGGGCAGAGGTGCGGAACTTTTTATCACATTGTGTGCAAGAGAACGGTTTTGCTCCTGCAATCAGAAACAATGTATTGGGGAGAATAATTGAGAATTAAAAAAATAAATCAACAGAACTGAAGTATTGTAGTTTGAAACACATCAGCATGAGGCGCAATGATGACAGTCATGATCTAGAAAATGTACTTTTAATGTATTTAAATATAGCAGAATGGATTTGTGCTGTAGGGACTATGGTAGCACAATAGGAAAATGTCACTATTAAACCACTGGGTCTATGTGGCACCAGAGCAGTAAAATAAACATTCACCACTAACCCGTGTGCAGCCTGAGGTGGACTTTAAGACTTCCTTGAGTTGAGAACATCTTACTGCAGACATCACACCTGAACTCCTTGACACCGGTGTGAGTTTTGATGTGGGCCGTGAGGGTGCTCTTGACGGCAAAGGCACGGAAGCACTGGGTACACTTGTAAGGTTTCTCGTGTGTGTGTATCCGAATGTGCCGCACAAGATCACTGGGTTTTTTAAACTCTTTACTGCAGTAGGTGCACTGGTGCCACCTTATGCCATTGATCTGATGGAAATATAAATGATTCTTTAATGCATGAATTATGAGAAAAGAGAGAAAGTATTTGTATATTGCAGTTATATGAAATGTAACCAAGAATGTTTATAAGGTATTGGAGATCTTAGTGAATGCTTAGTATAAGATCCCATCCAACAAAAGATAAACATTGAAAGAGATCATTGATTAATGTAAATTAAGTAGACTTGTTACTCTTATGATTTGGCATACAAAGAGTGATTTTGACATGCTTTTTATGATTGTACCATCAAAAATACAATTTTAAGAGACCAGGTTGAAAAAATATATTCTGGTAGTTTTTGTAATATAAAAAAAACTAAACTTTTTCAGTTGTTAGTTGTACCTCCTTTCTAAATCCGTTTGTGAATGGACCGAGAAATATGACATGTTGTGTTCGGCTGAACACCAATTGCCAGAATGGAGAAAAGTCTGGATTTTTTTAAATTAAACAAAAATGCATTCTTCAGTGCTCCACACAGTGTTGAAATATTTTATAAGATCAAATAAACAGCATTTGAAATCTATCATTTGAAGTAACTAAGCAGCTCTACCACATCAATATCCCAGTTTGGTATAGGCACTCCTCTTCCCTAATCCCAACACAACTTGATATGGTTATTAGACTACAAAATGTTAACGGAAAATAAAATGAGGCTCCTAGGCTTAATGCAAGTAAAGTATTGTGGCCCACTGGATGTATCACAAATAAACTTATTTCTTCATTCAGTTAGCGATTATTTTCATTCTTGGCATAAAAGCATATATATATACACATCAATTTTTGTGATGGTACGCAACATTTCATTATAGCCGCCCTTTTTATTTTTTGACCGATAAAAATATAAAATGATTGAAATAAGTCATCTTTAAAAAATTTATAAAACATTTGTACTATTTAGTATCTACTAAAATAAAAAGGATTAATATAAACACAGCTAGATTGAGGGAACTTATTTTCCACACGTATTGCGATCAAGTGTAGAATGATGCAAGTGCATCCCTGAATTTTGAATATATAAATGAATTTCTTGCCAGGGGGCTCTTGGCCCTCGGGGGGCTCTTGGCCCTCTCCCCAAACCCTACTTTAACTCATCTTCATCTCTCAAAGTGGCAAATACTGTAATAAGTATTTTAGACATGCAATGCCAATAGTTATAGTATACATTATAATGTATGTTTATTTCTTTACTATTACACTTTGGCATTGTATGATTTTGGGATGATATAGTACAATTCTGAAATGATATTGAACTACTTTAGAAGGTCCAGGGTAACTAGGTCTGAGTAAGAGTATTTCTGGATGTGGATTTTATTCAAGAGTTCTTCAGGTGTAACCCTGTGACAGTAAATTATTATAAACTTATCTTTAGAGGGAGGCATTCTTATTTCCTTCATGATCATTTAAAGATCTATATAATAAAATATACTATATAACATACGGTACAAATAATAATTTTTATACAATTGGTTTAATTATTTTCCCAACTTCCACCACCAGCAGCTCACCTTTCTAATATAATGTCTTTTTAATAAACCGGTTGCCGAATCGTGAACCGCCATGCTGCCCAACCGAGGCAGATTCCCTCCATTGCGCATGTTGATGTTGGCCGTGTTTGTGTTGCCGGCTGATGCCATGCTGACCAATACAGCACCAGATACATCCTTGTCATTGTCATCATCCCCTGTGTGCTGTAGACCACTGTTCTCTAAAGCTTGCTGCAGGATGTCAGATGCTCCCTGTTCACGTTCAGACAATTGGTCACATGGAAGCTAATCAGTTTGAAACTAATCATTTTAGAAAAAGTTTGAAAGACCAATTTGAGGACAAATTTCGATTGTACTAAAATATCTTTAATTTCAGGTGTAACTAATCACAAGCATGCAAACCAAGAGACGGGTCAGTTTTGGGCTACTATTGTGACTTGCATGCTGAGAGACAGGTCAGTTTTGGGCTACTATTGTGACTTGCATGCTGAGAGACAGGTCAGTTTTGGGCTACAATTGTGACTTGCAAGCCAAGCCGAGAGACAGGTCAGTTTTGAGCTACTATTGTGACTTGCAAGCCAAGAGACAGGTCAGTTTTGAGCTACTTTTGTGACTTGCAAGCCAAGAGACGGGTCAGTTTTGAGCTACTATTGTGACTTGCAAACCAAGAGACAGATCGGTTTTGAGCTTCAATTGTGACTTGCAAACCAACCAAGAGACAGATCAGTTTTGAACTTCAATTGTGACTTGCAAGCCAAGAGACAGATCAGTTTTGAGCTACTATTGTGACTTGCAAGCCAAGAGACAGATCAGTTTTGAGCTACTATTGTGACTTGCAAGCAAAGAGACAGATCAGTTTTGAGCTACAATTGTGACTTGCAAGCCAAGAGACGGGTCAGTTTTGGGCTAATATTGTGACTTGAAATGAAAAATACTAATTGATTACTCTCATACACAATTATTTTATGGTAAAAGCATTTATTTTGCTTCAAAAAAGTAATGTTCCATGCTTTGAACAATAATTACATCTTCATACCTGGTCCAAAGAGCCATGAATGACCTGTGAGTCTACAAGAGATTGGCCATGAAGGCCTGATTGGTCCAGACCCAATACATCTTGCATCATGGCAGAATCGTTCATGTCTGACAGCTGAAGTGATTGCATTTTTATATCCTGGACAGTAGCTTGGTTGGAATCCTTTATAAGGGAACATTACAGGATTACGGAACAATGTGGCTGAATGCACCCTAACATTACAGCCTTATAATACAACATGCCTAAATGCACCTTAACATAACAGGCTTATAATAAAACATGGCTGAATGCACCTTAATGAATTCTATAATTATAAAAATATTTAAGTGAAGCCAAATTTTAAAGGTAAATCCAAGTGTTGAAATACTTTGTCTTAAATACACTTTGCTTCTTTTTTTTTTTAATAAAGGAAATCATCTTGATCTTGTTGAGCCTGACTGCTTTTTATGAACATTTGGACATTTGATTGCAGAGTTTTGTATCAAAAATATATTTTAAAATTATTGTTACTTACTCCAGGATCAGCATGAGCTCGACTAATGTGAGCATTTAGAGAACCCAATCTACGGAACATGCAGCTGCACTCGTCACATTCATAGATCATTCCATGTTCTTCTTTATTTAGCGTATGCACTCTCTGTGTGAGGAAATTATTTATTTTTTTATTTTGCTTCCACCAAGAAACAAAAATCTTGAACATAAAATATTTCCTACAAGAAAATACAACCATTTCTTAATGGCTGCACATTTTTGTTGTCAATTTAAATTTTCTACATATAAAGCATTAAGGATATATTCAAGTTTTAAAAAGAAAAAAAATGTTTAAATGTTATTTTTGTTTAATGTTGAGGATTTCAAAATGTGTAGTGACTAGGTGTAATATCCTCAAACAGCAAATTTACAATTAACTATATTTGATGTCTTTACCCCAACATGATCTATTAATATTGGGGACTTTCTAGCTTTAATGTTGTAACTAATCCTGGAGAGTTGAAATTTTAAACATTGATTTTTAAAGATTAATAACCTGAATGTGTGATCTCAAATTTCCCTTCTGTGCAAACGTCATGGGACAGAAAGTACACGTGTGTGGCCGTACGCCTGTGTGTTTAGTCATGTGCATCTGTAACGCACCTTTTTGATTAAAAGTTCGCCCACAGGTTTGACACTTGAATGGTCGATCACCTAGAAAAATCATAAATAAATCAGTTTCTGCTGATGAAATTTTTACAGAGATATAATTTTCTTGAGATTTTTTTTGGTAGGGGTATCATGTAAATCCTCTTTCATTTAATATCAATTAAGTAAAACTATGAAATTGACACTTATTTCCTTATAATGATTTCAGTCTTGTCTACCTAAGTGACTAAAGAATTTTAAATACAAAGTTTCCAATCACACATTTAGAAATAATATATCGAAATTTCTATTCACTTTTTCTAAAATTTTCTATACAACATTTGCCAAATGTACAATTTACTGGACGGTATCAATATTTCTACCAAGTCAATTTTTCAGGATATTTTAAGATGAGTCTTCTTGCTTATGATATATCACACACTTTTATTAAGATTCTAGAAAAAAAAGTTTGCAGTATATAAATAAAAAAACAATATTCTAACCTGTGTGTATTCTTTCATGTCTTTCCAGCTGACTGGGCTTCTGAAATGTTTTTGAGCAGAACTTACACTTGTGTGTAAAACCAGTTCTATCAACATCACGTTTATAATTTCTGTGTTGAAGGGATGCTCTGAAAAAATATAATAACCGCGCTTTAGTTCAATAGTATTAAAAAGCGCCCATAAAATTCTATGTAAGTGTGTCCCTGAACTAGTCCTCATTGAATGAGGCATTTAAAGCGAGAATAACAAAACTTACTATAAAAATGGGATAAATGATGAAAAACAAGGATTTAAAAAACGAATGGAAATAAAATAAATCTTACTTGACTCTGTAGTGTTGTTTCATATGTTCTTTTAATGATGCCATTTTGGTGTATTCTTGGTTACATTGCCGACACTGGTATGTTCTCATCCCTTCACTTTCTTGACGATGCTCTTGTAAATGTTTATCTAGCTGGTGCTGAAAAAAGAATAGAAGAAATAAAATAACCCTTTCTTTTGATCATCAAGTTTGAAGTCTATGTTCAAGCTCCGATCAGTATGCATTAATTGTGCAATCAATTTTATATAATTTCATAGCCCTAAATTATTTCAAATAATTTTTAAACTTTTATTGCATTTTTTTTTCATCACAATTATCAGTTGGCTGGTGTGGAAAAAATCCATTAAAAATGAATTATTTTTATATCAAACGCAATAATTAGTTGGCTGATGTGGAAAAAAAAATCTGTTAAACAATGAATTATTGTTAAATCAATCACCTGAACACTGAATTCATCTCCACACTCAGGACACATTAAGCTTTCTTCTCTCTCATGAAGCATTATGTGAGCCTTCAAACTGGCCACTCGTGAAAACTTCTTCCCACATTCAGGACATATAGGTTCTCTGTCTGGACCAACATGGGTAGCCAGATGGAGTAGTAGGTTATCCTCAATGTTGTAGGAGGAAGGACATTGATTGCACCTGGATTAAACAAAAAAATACTTAAATAAATACTAAAAAATATTAAGCTTGTTGTCAGGATGTTTTAGTGATTTATTAATTTATTAGCTACAGCCCATCAAACAATGGTGGCAATGTGCCAACTTCCCATCTACTAAAGTTACTTGACAAAACATCCATTCAAATAATGAAAACTTAATAAAATTTCCAATCTGTGCTACCCCCCACCTCCCCCAAAACTATGTCAATGACCCTTACATTAATATTCTAATGTCCCACCCACTTTTATACAGCAGATTTTTAACACATTTAAATTGAGATTCATTCTCATAAAACAAAATAAAATATTAAGAACATTGCAGTATTTAAAGAATCTCATTTAGCACAATTAACTGGAATTTTATTTAGTAAAATCAACACCATCTGGCAGTGTTAGTGACATTATTACACAAAGAATGATGTATTACTTTATAAAATTGTTATGTGATTATGTAAATTACTGAGTTACCTGTAAGGTTTATCTTCATCGTGTGTCTTTAGATGTCTCTGGAGTTGATTCCACTTGTTGAAGATTTTGTCACACAATGTACAATTGAAAGGAGCCTGTGAAAATATTAACATTCAAAATTAAATAAAGGCTGTGACTATTTGCACCCGGGTACCAGAAGTGAGAGGTTGCGATTAAAAAACTATTTAAAATATTATTGTTGGGTTTATAAGACAAATGAGGTATCAAATGATAGATAATTGAATGGACTATATGTTTGTAAACTTACTTCTTCAGTTTAACTAAAATAAACTACCACAAATGACATCCGAATAGCATTGGTCTAATGGGACCCGGGTGCGAATGGCGGCGATGCGTGTCCGGGGCTAATTTGGCTAAATGCTATTCGGATGTCATTTTGTCTAACAACCCAACAATAATATTTTAAATCGTTTTTTTAATCCCAACCTCTCACTTCTGTTACCCGGGTGCGAATAGCCACTTCGTTAAATATATATGGTTATATCAAATTTTCACAAGTTTTCTTCATATCATAAATTACTACTCATGCATTTAACAAAACAAAAATTCACTGATTAAAAATCAAAACCCATTGATTAACAACATAAACCTGCTGATAACCCATTGGGTGACATTGAAAAGTAAAGCAATCATTTTCCTAAACTAAACACTTAACTAGCTTTTGTCAACATACCTTCCCTATAGGCGGCTTGACATCAAGTGGTTCTAATGTTGGTTGGACACACATTTGTTCCATGATAGGTTGTTCCAGTACCACTTGGTGACACTGTGTACACATCAAAAACAGATATCAAGATTTCATCCTATATTTTACAATCATTAATTAATATAGACTATGCCTAATTTTAAATTGTTTAAAATTTCAGGGCATTTATCATCAAATAATGAAAACGAATTAAACAAAATCAAGATGTAAATTTTTAACTGTTATTTTATCCATGAGAGTAGAGATATGTAGTTAGAATACTTACATTCTGCAGATCAATAGATCCTTCGGGTAATGTTTGGTGGACTTCAATAGCCCCATTGTCAAATATTTGACCCGAATCAAATAACGATGAATCAAGGTAAGCAACTGTTGTGCCATCTGGGAGTGATTGCAAGCTGTGAAGACCTTGGATTGTGTGGTCAAGGCCAGAAACATGACTGATGTAGGCATAGTCTGAAACTTAAGAAGATCCCATTTATAGAAATAAATTAATTCAAAGATAGCTCCAATGTTTCATAACAAGTTTTCTGTACTTGTGAAGCAAAAACCATACTTTTGTTTTTTGTACATCTTTGCTACTAATAAAACAACCTTTTCCAATTGATAAAATAATGAGATTGCAAACATACTTTTAAACTTTTGAGGATACTAAACAGATCAGGTAAAGAAGTAGATAATTCCATGAAGCTTAAAGAAACAAACTTGAATAAATAAAGTAGCTCAAAGTGTAATCGAAAATAAAACGAAGTAAAGGCCTCCATCCAAAAAAAAACTAAACATATGTTCATTCATAAGTATTATGACTAATAGCCTACTTTCTCTTAAAAGTAATATATTGTGAAATATGGCCAATCAGACTTTAAAAAATGGTCATGGAAAAGCACACACAACAATGATGGGTAGAAAAGGAACAGTTTTTTACAGGGAAAAAAAAATTTTAAATGGAATTTCAATCCACACTTTAGACTGGGTTGTGGGTCATTCGCAAATTTTTTTTTTGCTGGCATCCGTCTGTCACAATGTGACGATGGTGTGGGCTTCGGAGGTCGAAATCCACAAGGATTTGGGATTATTCTTCTAGGATTATAAGCTGGTTCCCAACAGCAAAACGCCTCTCTCCACACCGCTGGATAACCCAAGGGAACATCAAGGGATGATACAGCTTGGCACCAGTGACATCGCAGGAGTTGTCGGAAGTTTCATTGTACCAATGTTATCCGCCTTTCGGGACTCCATCTTCGGGTTTGATTTCAGAGTTGCCTTCTCTTAGATGAGTTGTCATCCAAGGTTAACGGTTCCGGGGTGCTGGTGATGTTTTTGCTTGACTGGGCTCTGGCTGGAATTGAACTCCAGACCACCACTCCAGACCAACAACTTGAGATTTGCTCAGTTTAGACCACTCTGCCACCCAGCACCAAAATATGACTTTTTTAGACCACCACCTCCCCCCTGTCACAAATTCTTTACACCCTCTCCCCATGTCATGTCACATGAAAAAAAAAAAAAAAAACAAAAAAACATCAAAAAAAAAAAAAAATAATTGAACTCCAGACCACCACTCCAGACCAACAACTTGAGATTTGCTCAGTTTAGACCACTCTGCCACCCAGCACCAAAATATGACTTTTTTAGCCCCCCCCCTCCCCCCTGTCACAAATTCTTTACACCCTCTCCCCATGTCATGTCACATGAAAAAAAAAAAAACATACATAAAATGTGCATAACTAAATTAAGATTTTAAAATGTGACGCGAAACAACGAAGACATCCACTAGCCTAATGTTAATTGGCTACAACAGTTTTTGTGTCATTTTTCGATATATGCAGAAGGTATGCACCATGGTTCACGCTACCTATAATACCTGAGGCAATTCGAAAAAAAATTAATGTTTTTAAAATTAATTGAATAAAGATTTTTCAAAATTAGAAAATTCTAGATTTTTATTTTTAAAAATCGTGACTCACAAATATTTTGACCCCCTCTTTCCCCTGTCACAAATTCTTGCCCCCCACCCCCCGAGCATGACGTCATTTGTGAACGACCCCTTAAGGATCTTAAGTGTTTCCCAATGTGGGAACAATTTGAATTGAAGATTATGGGGGCAGGGGACACGGCTAAGTCATATTTAGTCTCTGAAATAGGAAATGTGTTTGTTTTTTTTCAAAAAAAGATGGGGAAGGCAATGTTAGACTATTGTTCGCCATGTATTGTAATACAAGTATATTTCACTTATTGATTATTGTTACTTTTCACAGTGTTGAATTTCAAGGCCTAACAAGGCATAAAAAATAAATCAATAAAAAAATCTTCCTAAGCGAATAATTAAATATAAATAATATAAATTATAATTCTTATTCATTACTTATAATATAACCCTATAACTATAACCATAGGAAAGATATTCAAAGTTTGATTTTTTTGGGCATGAGCAATTTTTAATTAAACTTTCTATCACTCCAAGCTAAATTAAGTATATAATAATATAAAATATTTTTGAAAATATATATTTTATATACTAAGACATTGACATGTATTTGATGTATCATTCCCTTCACTATATTCAGTGGTGGGGGCTTAGGTAATACCGCTAACTCCCAAATACCGGTACTTAAATTCTTAAAATTAAGAAACTATAGTGTTTTTAAATGTAGATCAAGTAAATGTCTCTGTGATTGTTTATTTATTATTACATTGGGCCTTATTTATTGACATCGTGATTGCGGCCAAAATGCTGGCAATATTATTACAATTACAACGAAACGTTATTTACTAAACTAACCATAGCCATAGGTAACATTTAACATACAGTCAAACAGCAGAGTAGGGTGTTGTTTGTGTTTCAAGTAGTGTCAATTATAGTTATGACACTACGACTATGGGGCGGGGGGAATCGTTCATAATTTAAAATTGAGAATGTTAGGTAACTATCAACTGAATGAAACAAAGCAATGTTCACGACTGATTCCCAACTCGAGTAGGAATACTGAAACTTTACAGTATTCTTGCGCCTCCGGAACCTTTCTCGGTACTGGGGGTGAGGAATGTAGGTCCCGATTCAAGAAATAAAGGGACTTCCAGTGTATCAAAATTGTTTTCTATAACTTATAGGTGAATCACATGTCGTGAAGAGCTGAATACAACTTACCCATAATATTTTCTACTTGTATTTGCTGCAGGGTTTGCCCATCGAGGGACATTTTTTCCGATCAAATCGTATCCAAGATGGCCGAGATTCCTGGTCGCCGCTTGAAATTGAGGCAATCGGGACCTAGATTACTTTGATTGGCTGAAAAAATCGAAAGTAGAATCTCCACGTGGGTTTTTTGTTTACATTACGAGGTCCTCTATATAAACCGTAGTACTACATTGTTGTTTATTTTAATGTGGCGAACTATGTATGTGTATTACTTTGACTTTATTACTTTGACTTTAATAAAGAGTGATTTACATTTTGTTTCAATGAAGTATTTAAAACTATTGTCAATTTAAAAAGAAAATTATATTTTCTACCCACATAACAAATCCCCTTCTTAATACGGTACTTAATGAAATGATTGATGTCAAAGTCTCACTTAAAAAATAAATATCAAATTTTTATATTTAAATTAAAACTTTTTTCAAGACCGCAATCCCTTTTTTATTTAGCACCCCCTCCCCCATTTTCCATATCCTTAACAGAGAGTTTGAGTCAACATTTTGTTAACTATCATGACTGAGTAATTAAAAATTCTTTTTGTTTCACATTTTTTGGCTGACAATGTCCTCAACGATTTATAATATTCACCCACTTTGTTATAAAAATAAAAAAAGACGACTGTCTCTCCATTTGACGATTAACTTGAAGGAAAAGTTTACGACTTATGTTGTTACTTGTTTCTCTCTCTTTCCCTTTCTCTCTCTCTCTCTCTCTCTCTTGTTAAATCTTTGTATCCCTATAATTCTATAACTTGTTATGTTTGTAGACGCCCGAGGTTCCCTTATGAGTAGTTTCTATTATGAGTAGTTTATATATTACGTTCAAGATCAATTTAAGTCACCCCCCCCCCCTAAAAATGGGTGCCTCATTTGCCTTTATAACCTAGTGACTATGCCCCATATATAAAGTTAGAAATTTAAGGAACAATATTTGTGCTGTTACTGGTCAAAATGGTCATTAAAATACCACATTTGCTGTCAGTTTGTGGTCATCGGCAACACATGGTGCTTATTAGCAGCTTATTTAACTCAGTTCTGAAAGCCACGTTCGCATTGCGAGTTGTTGTTGTTGTTGTTTTTTTTTGTTTTTTTTTTAATGGGATATGCGACTGGCACGTGTTTCAAAACACGGCAAATCAGAGAACTCGGGCCATTGGATTTCTTGAGGCTACCCAGATTTTTTAACATTTTAATTTTAATGCCAAACTAATTTTTATTTGTTATGATTTAAAAATATGTTTAACATTTTATGGTAAGGGTGGGGTGAAGGGGGAGGCACAACCCCGGGTGGCACTTTTTCTCTTTATTGAGGGAAGTCACATCCGGATAATCTGAAGAGCTTTTTCGTGGGGCGGAAAAAAATCTTCGACGCCTCGGGCGACAATAACCAGTGGCGTAGCTAGGGTTGGTGTCACCCGGTGTGGTAAACTCATGGTGTCACCCCCCCCCCCCCCAAAAAAAATCGATTTTTTCTTGTTAAAATAAGTCCACAGTATAGCATCAACCTTGAACTTTTAATAAAGCACGCATTTGGATTGGTTAAATTTGTGAAAAATATATGTGTGATCGGTTATTCTTTTATGAATCTCGATTTTTGCGAGCAATGTGTGCCCTGTAAATATGCAATTTTTCAATCGGGTGTCACCCCTAAAATGGTGTCACCCGGTGCGGTCCGCACCCCCCGCACCTGCCTCGCTACGCCACTGACAATAAGCCCATCTACGCCACTGATTAGAGATCTCTGTTTATAAACTACATGCATTTCCATATTTAGACTATGTTTCGTTTAAAGTGAATCACAGACACAATAAAAGTTTTCACAAATTTTATTTCGTTAAAACTGAGAGTCAAAGAAAACAGACACTGAAGCGAGACTAGATAGTTGATTTCCAAGTCAATTTAGAGTGGTATGAATAAAATACCAGCCTATGCATTCAGTTTTGAATTCCGTAATTTTGATATCTTTTTTTTGTTTTCCCCAACAAACCCGGTCCAATCAAAGACTGAAAAATCATCCTTTGAGACTTTTTTGTTTTCCGGGACCCACACATATTTGTTTACTCTAAATTTATTTATTCTACTCTCTAGTTTCAATGTAAATTATTGTAAAGTTTATTTTAAATTTTTATTTGTATGTGTATTGGCTGCTGAGGTTATAATTTTTTTTATTCCAAAATGGTGCCGCTGTTGTAATTCTCGTCGTACTGTCAGCAACTCTGCATGGAAAGCACTTTCTGTTGGGAAGATGTGTGTCTTTACGGTTGTCGCAGCTTCGTTCCTTCCGTGACTGTGCCGGTTGTTGTCACGGGGACGTGACATGAACTTCTGTCATGGTTCTTGAAGGTATGGTTGTAGCCGTACCTGGCTAGACACTGGGCGAGTTGAAGGTCGCAGCGGCACGTGGTGTAGGCACATCGAGAGAAAAACTGGGAATCTATCAAAGAAAACCGTTTAAATTTTTTGTTTTAAAACATACACACATATTTAACACCACCCCTTCCCAAATTTTTATTTTTTATTTTTTTAATTTGCGAAAATAAATACTTTCCTGACGACTGGACAAGATCTTTTAAAACGTAATAAATTAGTTTCATGAAAGAAGATCTTGCCTGTGCACGTGCATCCAGACTCTGTGCAGTCCACATTGTACCCAACCAGCTGGGGATAGAACCAGTAGCAGGCAACATGCCCATAACAGGTGTCATGGTCACGGCAACACCTGCAGGAAAACGGGACCAGGGCATTGTTAAAAGAGACACCGGTGTTCAGTGGGGCATTTTAAAATCATGCGTCGAAAAGAATGCGTGGTATTTTGAGATGTTATGGCCTTTTACTTGTAGTAGTACGGTAATTCTTACATTAAGTACGGCACAGTCATTATTTACCCTCCCCCCACTTTTAAAAAAAAAAAAAAATCACGTTAAAGAATGTCATGCTCATTTTTTTAAAATCTATAGTTCATAATTTCTAATTTAATGAGCAGGTTTTTTTTTTTCAATAACACAAGCAAAAATTACAGTATGATTAAAACACAAAGGTATCGGTATTTTTTTAAAAAAAAAAAAAAAATCACGTTAAAGAATGTCATGCTCATTTTTTTAAAATCTATAGTTCATAATTTCTAATTCAATGAGCAGGTTTTTTTTTTCAATAACACAAGCAAAAATTACAGTATGATTAAAACACAAAGGTATCGGTATTTCGACCCTTGAGATCTGCTGTGCTGTAAAACACTGACTAGTGCACCAGTATAAACATCAAATGTATCTGTCCTGCACTACAATAAAGAGGTTAGATTTCAGTTAAACATAACACTCATTGATCTGTTCGATCCGCCGGGTGGATTAGAGTTAATCTAAGACTCACTGATCCACTCGATCCACCGGGTGTCCAGCCGAATTCCCCAACCCGCAGAAGCATCCGTAATTATTGTAGTCTAAACATCCCCTATTTGTGTGGGTAGAGATCAGCTCACACATCTGCAATATGTGGCGCTTCTGTAAATGATGGCGTGTGCCTGAAGATGGCGCTGCCTCAACCCCGGGAAGACATACTGTGAACCAGTGATAATAGAATTATGACATTGCTATTTTAAATTCAAATGTTAATTTAGTGGCATGTTCGATTCACCGGACTTTATTGGCACGCATGATATGCACATTTTAAAAATAACCCTGTGAGTCCAGGAGTGATATGGAAACCTCGCGAACTTGTCCTAGCCTTGCAGATGATAGGTAGGTCACATGTTAACTGGTGTAAGATTCCCTTCCAACCAGTGACGTACCAAGTACTGTCCTCGGAGGTTGGCTGATTCACTGCGAGCTATTCCCAGAGGGGCCGCCACAGAGGGCCCAACAGCGCACATAAATTGATACCGGTTAAGTTTTTTGACAGACTCTTTAAAATTTGTCTGGCAAGGAAACTCGCTATTTATAATTTATTGCAGCATTATCTTTTTTTCTAAAGAAAAGTTTTAGCGGTACCGGTACGTTTTTTGACAGACTCTTTAAAATTTGTCTGGCAAGGAAACTCGCTATTTATAATTTATTGCAGCGTTATCTTATTTTCTAAAGAAAAGTAGTACCGGTACCGTGTGAAAAAAAAGAAAGTAGCCCTTTTCATAAAGGACTTTCGTTAACATCAAATGGAACCTTCTCAATAAAGTGTTGGAAGTCCTTACCAAGAACTAGAAGTGATATCCACCCACAGAGCTGGAATGTAGACGCATTTGCTGTACACGAAGGGATCATGTTTTAGAACTGAAATTGAAACATTTTCGATAATAATAATAAATTATACATAAATAATTGATGCGTCCAGTGGCGTAGCTAGGTTTAGTGCGGCCCACCGGCGGGTCAAGACTTCGCAGGTCCCCTGTCTGATCCGACGCTCCTATCAATTAAAGTAATACGGTGAGGGATATTGATTTTTGATAAATTCCTTTACAGCTTTGAAGACCAGGAAACGATTTTTTTTTTAATTTTTTTTTTATAAAGTAAATTTAATGTAAAAATAACTATAACTTAAAGTTGTTACAGTTACAGTTCTCAAATAATCTATGTCATAATTGGGGAACAAATCTGGCCTCTTTTTGTGAAAACTAAATACAGGCAGCAAGAGTGTGAGAGCGAACCCGCTGAGGTCGGGGGTCTTTTTATTTTGTTTGCTGTGGTTTAATACCACGGGCGTTAAATGAAAGAATTGTAGAAATGGTGAATTGCATTCTACAGTGGGAACGAATGGCGTCATCTGAACCGTTCCACCTCCACTCAGAGGCGTAGCGTGGTGGGGGCAGGGGGGACAGATGTCCCCGGGCGCCAGCTAGTTAGGGGCGCCAAAATGTGCTTTGATATTATTTTATTGATGAAAATAATGGGTTTGAGAGTTGAAAAAAAAGAAAAAGGGGCGCTAAAAATGGATCTTGTCCCCGGGCGCGAATCTTGTCTGGGCGCTAAAAATGGATCTTGGCCCCGGGCGCGAATCTTGTCCCCGGGCGCCAAACCCCCTCGCTACGCCACTGCCTCCCCTTTCTGTTTATTTTGTTTAAATGACAGCCCCCCCCCCCCTCACATCCCCCAAAGAAAACGTCTTGACTGTTTCTATCTTGTGCGTGTTTTCTGCTCTTTATTGCTGAACAGGGCATTGATGTCCCCATAAACACATGTGAAAGTAACAACAGTGAAACCTAATAGGCTGGCATGGAAGATAACGCAGGAGAAGCATCGCTTATTCACATGATTCGAGGTCTGCGTCAAAGTAAAGAGTGTTAGCCCCGCTTGACCTTGAATTTAACTCGGTCGATGTCACCCCCCCCCCACCCCAAGACTATGGGGGTAGAGAATTTTCGCACATTAAAATATCACGATTTTCGTCTTTATAGTGATGTACATGTTTCAACGTGATCTAAAAATAAAAAAAAAATTAAAAATCTTAACCCATATCCAGTGGCGTAGCGAAGATGTTTGGCGCCCGGGGACAAGATCCATTTTAAAGCGCCCCCTTTTCTTTTTTTCAACTCTAAAACCCATTATTTTTACCAATAATATAATATAAAAGCACATTTTGGCGCCCCTAACTAGCTTGCGTCCGGGGACATCTGTCCCCCCCCTGCCCCCCATCGCTACGCCTCTGCCCTACCCCCAACAATGCAACCGTGGTGCTTGATTTGACAGATACGTAAAATAGATCGCGGCCGAAGTACCGCATGCAGCCCCCCAAGCTTTGTCCCGCTGTCCCGCAAGGTGGTCGGTGTCCAGGGGCCGCCGGTTGAGACCTTTGAATGCACCAAATTACCAAACTATAACAACTTTGATCTGGAGTTTCACACGCAAGATTTCAACCTTGAGCATTAAAATCGCCGATTGGCAGAAACCAATCCTGTCTCCTTTACCCCAGGATGAAGGTAGATGATGAGATATGGCGTGATCAGATCTCAGGTGTAAACAATTTACCCCATACAACAAACTAAACGTTGGCGGCCCCGTGTGATTACATGAGTTTAAGGTATCGGTGCAAGAGTACCTGAGATGCAGAGGCGTATATCCCGTGGGTCATGTCAGTCATGGCATTGGTGCTAAAGTTAGGAGTCCAACATGAATATTAATAAAATAAAATTTATTTTTTAGAACATCGATGACTAAATCAATAATAATATTAATAACCAACAAAGACAATTTCGTTAGTCGCTCAATAAATCTTCACATTTTTCAACAAATCAGATCCTGGAATTATTCAAAACATGATTTTATTTTTTATTTTTTATTTTTTTTTTGTGGCCAACAATTTTTATTGAAGGTCTGGTAGGTTATAATTCTTCAAATTCATCGTTGGTCGAGAGGCTGGCTGATGGTTGTCGTAGGTATCGTTCCACGCTAGAGGGATGTAACGAGAGGGTTGAAGTTAAATTCCCATCCTAAGCCTGACAATTATCGTATACTTTGTTTACCCCAGTAAAGCAACCAAACAAAAAAAATCTTCGCGTGATGTCCCTCATGAATGCTAATATTTCGTATGCTTTAAGTTCTTGTTTTAAAAAAAAAATATGATAAACTACAGCATGACTCGAGCCCCAAAACACAAGAGAAAAATTTAACTACCCCAAACGCCCCAGAGAATTTTCAAAGCAGATTCTTGAACTTTAAAGCTGCTGTCAACAATGTTATAGTTTCTTTTTTTTATTTAAATTTTTAAAACTTATTTCTTATAGTAACAAGTGTTATTATTAATCTGCTAAGGTATTTACATGTTAATCCTTAGCTTTAAGATTGTGTCACGGTACAGGGGAGTGCGGGTCGAAGAGATCAGGGTTCTCCAGTTGGCCATAGTTTGAAAACTACTTACATTAAAAAAAAAAAAAAAAAAAAAAAAAATTTAAAAAAAAAAAAAAAAAAAAAAAAAAAAAA
>CAXITT010000314.1:0-56649 GCA_964033795.1 Lymnaea stagnalis | reverse complement strand
GTCACTCTTGCAATATCGGTTGGTCCATGGGGTCACTCTTGCAATATCGGTTGGTCCATGGGGTCACTCTTGCAATATCGGTTGGTCCATGGGGTCACTCTTGCAATATCGGTTGGTCCATGGGGTCACTCTTGCAATATCGGTTGGTACATGGGGTCACTCTTGCAATGTCGGTTAGTCCATGGGGTCACTCTTGCAATATCGGTTGGTCCATGGGGTCACTCTTGCAATATCGGTTGGTCCATGGGGTCACTCTTGCAATATCGGTTAGTCCATGGGGTCACTCTTGCAATGTCGGTTAGTCCATGGGGTCACTCTTGCAATATCGGTTAGTCCAGGGGCTGATCAAACACCAAAGCGTTGAGTTACTTGGGCAAATACATTTTTGTTGGAGCCAGTCATTAGTTTATGGGGGGCTGTTTCAAATCCTTCTGTCGTCATGATATCTATGAGCTGTTACTTCTGATATTGTTATGTAGCACTTTTACACACTTGGAACATACAAAATAAGTAAAAACGAAACGTCTCTAAGAAAAATCCACTTTAAAGTTGTTGTTTTTTTAGATTGTAAGACATTTTAAACCATTGCTCATTTCCTCCACCTTATCATTCAACTTCTCACGTATAAAGGAAAAATCCGTTTCTAAGGCATCAAGAAAGTGTTGAAACGTTTGATCCAAACCCGAGTTTAGCAACATCAGCAAGAATAACTCACACTGAGTTCTAATATCCTTATCAATCAAAATGTCCACCTGATCGGTGGCGGTAAAAATGTCCCTTTGTACCATGACAGTGAGAATGTAACGGGGGGAGCTAAGAGTTATCCACAAGAAATGTCCTATTGTTAAGTAGGGTTGTTTCATCTGTAGTGTTTCATAATTGCCGCTCTCCCTCAACACAACTTGTAGTTTGAGCTGAGCCGCATAAAATAAAGCCACGGGTTCTCAAGCAATGAAGCGGGTCAAATGTCCAACGGTTCTCTCATCTATCCTGCTACTCGATTAATTTCTCTTTAGTCTCTTTCTTGTTTTTTTTTCTATAGTTCACAAAATGTTTCGTATCTCAAACACAAATCTCTTTTACTTTCCAAACGCGTGGGAAATCTGGATTTTCTCAAGTGCAACTTTACAAAGTTTACTCTAGCAAACGCTTGGCACAGATGATCTCAGGTCACTTTTGATGTTAGGGACGTCAAAAATTAAAGCCATAAATATCTGCTGTTTTTGGCATCCAGGAAACAATTTCTCCATTCCCACTCATATAGGTGTTTTTGTGTAGTGTATCAATGTGTTATCAAATAATAACTGAATAAAACAATATTAAATACATATTTAAAAACAATATCCATGTGTTGATTCTTTTTTATTTGGACCTCGAGTGTGTAATCAGCCGCCGAACTGCTGTTGGATAGTTAATGCTGCCCTCGGGATGAAAAGTTTGGAGACCCCTGATGTAGTTCATTGAAGAGCCTTAACAGGACGTCGATTCTGCAGACATACATCTGTTGATACTGCTTCTTCCCAGAATTATCGTGGCAGATGTGCTTCAGCCAACATGGAACGTGCTGCTTCCACAATAGTCCTGTTCTTCCTCTCTGCTACTCCATCCTGTTCTTCCTCTCTGCTACTCCATCCTGTTCTTCCTCTCTGCTACTCCATCCTGTTCTTCCTCTCTGCTACTCCATTCTGTTCTCCCTCTCTGCTACTCCATTCTGTTCTTCCTCTCTGCTACTCCATTCTGTTCTTCCTCTCTGCTACTCCATTCTGTTCTTCCTCTCTGCTACTCCATTCTGTTCTTCCTCTCTGCTACTCCATTCTGTTCTGGCGTTTTTGGAACAGTCCGTTCATGGCGGATCCCCTCTTTCTTTAAATAACGTTCAAATTCATTTGAAGTAAACTTCAGTTAACTTCTCAACCATTACTTTCCATTCAAGTCATCATCAGTGGCACTACAGCCAATGTAGAACCCTGGCCTGCTCCACCACATCCTTCCACTCGGAGCGATCCATGGCTTTCCGTCTCCATGCTTGAACCCCCAATTGGTGTAAATCTGTCTCCACATCATCAATCCACCTCATCCTTGGGCGACCGGTGAGTCGTCTGCCCCTAGGCTTCTGCCTGTATATAACTTTAGCTTCTCTGCATTCCGGCATCCTTTCAACATGACCTGCCCAGCGTAGTCTGTCTTTTTTTTATCATTGTGACTATGGGTGGTTCTTTATACAAATAGTAAAGTTCTTGGTTTGTACGTATTCTCCAGATATCATTTTCTATCACTGGTCCGTAAATTTTGAGGATTTTTCTCTCCCATGTGTTGAGCAGGTTCTCTGCTTTTCTGGTGAGGGTCCAGGTCTCACTAGCGTACGTTACTACAGGTCTTATGATGGTGGTGTATATTGTCTTCTTTGTTTCCCTTGAGAGTTTTTGTTACCCAGTAGCTTTTGTGGGCTAAAATAGGAACGGTTGCCTGGTCACTTTCTTTCACCTCCGACATTATCTCATTGTGCTCGTTTATAGTTGCCCCTAGATATTTGAATGTAGCCACACTCTCAAATTTGTGGTTGTTTATATTGATGTTATCATCAGCATGGGAGTTTCTTGACATTATCATATATTTTGGCTTCGGTTCATTTATATCAAGACCAGCTTTGAATGAGGCATTTTCAAGTTCCCTGAATGCTTTATTATGTCATTACGGTTTCTACCCAGTAGCGTTATATCGTCTGCATATGCCAGGTACTGCAATGGTTGGCTATAATTCCTGATGGTCGTGATCGTGTGCTGACCTTCCCGCTCACATCACTGTGAACAATATCAAGTAACCTATTCCTTGCTTGTCCACTTGAAAGAAACTTAGTCCTGTGGTGTTTGCCGTCATAATGACAAAAAGAGTATTGACCAAGTGACCGCACTCCTTTTTCCAAAAGTTTTTCATAATTGTTTTTTATTCACAGTCTTTGTCGTTCAATTGAACTGTTTTTCCAGCCTCAGTTGCATAGTCAAAACTGAACAGATGATTCTTGAATTCAAGGACGTAAACCACATCATTCAATCGTACATTCTTTGTGTGTTAATACCCGGCAACTTTATTTTTAGTTTGACAATATCACGGGCATGTGATGTCAGAGACCGCCCATCTCCAAGTCATATATTTAGGGGCTATTCCAAGTTTGACAACTGGATGAATTCATATCTCCTGCAACACGTATGAGTTGTTGCTCCTGAATCAACACTCCACGTCATGGCACCATTTACTGTAGTTAAAGCATGCCGATGCCTCATTAACAGCCCAACACTTTCATCCCTTGAGTCTTTCTTTATAGCCTTAGTCTCAGTGCGATGTGCCCTATGCTGGTTAGTCTCAGTGCGATGTGCCCTATGCTGGTTAGTCTCAGTGCGATGTGCCCTATGCTGGTTAGTCTCAGTGCGATGTGCCCTATGCTGGTTAGTCTCAGTGCGATGTGCCCTATGCTGGTTAGTCTCAGTGCGATGTGCCCTATGCTGGTTAGTCTCAGTGCGATGTGCCCTATGCTGGTTAGTCTCAGTGCGATGTGCCCTATGCTGGTTAGTCTCAGTGCGATGTGCCCTATGCTGGTTAGTCTCAGTGCGATGTGCCCTATGCTGGTTAGTCTCAGTGCGATGTGCCCTATGCTGGTTAGTCTCAGTGCGATGTGCCCTATGCTGGTTAGTCTCAGTGCGATGTGCCCTATGCTGGCTGTAAATCTGTTTGCTTGATACGCTTGGCCAATGGCAAGTAAGGGGAAAAAACGAATAACTAAAGAATATAGGCCAAATGCCCGATGCTGAAATTAAACCGAACAATAATTGCTACGATTGTTATCAACGATAAGCATAAAGTGAAAATTTAAAGGCAAATATAAATATCGGTTTAGGAAGCAGAGTCTTTCTAGTCATAACACATGGGGTAAAGATAGTCAATGTTCAAGTTTTATGTGAGTAGAATCAGTGTACTGAGAGGAGAGTTTAGGATTTAGTGAATAAGTTTGAGTAGCTTCGCCTGCAATCAGTACCATACTGCCTGTGTGATAAGGTGACCAAATTGTGATTTGGAAAAAATGGAACGCTTTCATGGACAGTTGTTTTGTTTTATTTTGTTTTTTTGTTGTTGTTTTTTTTGGGGTTGGGGTGATGTGAGGGGAATGCCCTCCAGTTAAAGAGGAGCCGGGGGCCTCGGCTGGAAACTTTTTATTGAAATCTGCTCATTTTAACTATGAAATCTAACATAGAAATCTACTTGGGGCACTCAGACTTTTCCTCTGTCATATGTTTCACTGATGTGATGTGCTGTTTTATGTCTGAACGTCCACCATGACCAATACTAAAAACATTATTGCAAACAGTGCACTCGGCTTCACTTTCATAGCGTCCCTTTTTAATATAGTTCCGCTCTTTGGAATACTCCTCCATAAACTTACATTGACGCTTGGGCATAATTAGTGTTTACATGAGAAGACAATATAACATTAAAGAATAAAGTTCAACACCCAAAACAAACACATGTCACTCTGAGACGAACAGACTGGTAGGGATCACACATAAGACTAACACATTACACGTAGCGGTAGCGGAATCAAAATAGTTATCTTCAGTTTCATCCTCCCCGCCCTCTTTTGCGGCTTCAAGTAGCATGTCCTTCGCTATACATTTACATATAAGAACTATGGCAGGGACACTGTGGTGGAGGGGGGAACGGTGCAGCCATCAAGCGAGCCCACATCACTACTGGCACTGGCTACACAGCTAGCCAAAATATTATTTTAAGTTATATTGTAAATTAGGAAGTTTGTTTGTGATTAGAAAATGTGTTTGGTAAAAATAAAAAACGGGACATTTAGGCGTCCCTAGAGACTTTTTCGGGACAACGGGTACGATCGTACGGGACGTTTGGTCACACTACTGTATGAGAGTAAGCTCAGCATTCTGTCTTTTGATGTCACGTCTCTGTTAAAGATTGCCTCTGATGAAAGATGATTGCCAGATAAAGGCCAAAAAATTAAAACGCAAAAATAAAAGTATGCTCGTCTCCTGCTTCTTTTGAATCTGACCACTGACGGAAGTCATGAGAGTATTGCAATGATTTACAACATAGTCATGCTCGTCTCCTGCTTCATGCCATCTTTTGAATCTGACCACTGACGGAAGTCATGAGAGTATTGCAATGATTTACAACATAGTCATGCTCGTCTCCTGCTTCATGCCATCTTTTGAATCTGACCACTGACGGAAGTCATGAGAGTATTGCAATGATTTACAACATAGTCATGCTCGTCTCCTGCTTCATGCCATCTTTTGAATCTGACCACTGACGGAAGTCATGAGAGTATTGCAATGATTTACAACATAGTCATGCTCGTCTCCTGCTTCATGCCATCTTTTGAATCTGACCACTGACGGAAGTCATGAGAGTATTGCAATGATTTACAACATAGTTATTGTCCGTCATTTTGTGCAATAGCATTTAGTCCCACCTGATTAAAAGCTGTTAAACTCATTATGAATATATCTACGTTTTCATTGTTATCAACCGAACTGTGTTATTTGCTGTGAAGTTCTATCAACTGAATACATGAAGCCGAACAACCTAAAACGCCATTTTGATAGCAAGCATCCGAGCTTTGCCGGCAAGGATACCAACTTTTTTAGAACTAAAGCCGATGGACTCCAGAAAGTCAGACTTGTCACTGGTGGCAAGTACCACAAACAAAACGTAGCAGCCGTTGAAGCTTACTGTTGCCAGCGGCCAAATACAGTGCACACGTTATGATCGGACACGAATTTGTTACGAAATTGAGTGCGATTTCCTTGTCTAACGACACTGTCCGCAGAAGAATAGATGGCATGTCTGTTGATATAATTTTTGATCAGGTAATGCAAGAAATTAAATCTGCTCCACTTCCAACATTTAGTATCCAGCTTAATGAATTTATAGACGTTGCAAACTGTTCACAGTTGCTAGTTTACGTGAGGTAAATTAATGATGGCGACTTTAAAGATGCGTTTCTTTTTTGCAAACCTATTGAAATGGCAACCACTGCACGTGATGTATTTGACACATTTGGTTTATTTTTGAAAGATCATGAGATCTCTTGGGAAAAGGTTTGTGATGTTTGCACACATGGTGCTCCGGCTATGCTAGGGTGACACAGATGGTGCTCCAGCTATGCTAGGGTGACACAGATGGTGCTCCAGCTATGCTAGGGTGACACAGATGGTGCTCCAGCTATGCTAGGGTGACACAGATGGTGCTCCAGCTATGCTAGGGTGACACAGATGGTGCTCCAGCTATGCTAGGGTGACACAGATGGTGCTCCAGCTATGCTAGGGTGACACAGATGGTGCTCCGGCTATGCTAGGGTGACACAGATGGTGCTCCAGCTATGCTAGGGTGACACAGATGGTGCTCCAGCTATGTTAGGATGTCTTTCATAAGATCACTTGGGAAAAGGTTTATTGTCTTTGCACAGATTGTACTCCAGCTATATGCTAGGATGTCGATCGATCTGGATTTCAACGCTTTGTACTGAATGAATCACCAAAAGTCATCTGAACTCACTGATTGATTCATCGGCAAATATTAGCAACGAAGACGCTGCCACAAGAGTTACAAAAAGTAATGAAAAGCGTCAGAAGTTCTGTCAGTTTGGTATAGACGAGCACTTTAAACAGTCAACTGTTTTTTGCAACTGTGCAACGAGGTGGATGCGCCGAATAATGCTCTGCTAGTTCACGCTGAAGTGAGATTGTTGTCGAAAGGAAAAGTTTTTAAACGTGTTTTTTTTAGCTTCGTGATGAACTCAAAACATTTTTTAATCAGAAAGCTCAAAGCTCTTTTTAGTGATCAAAGTGAACTACAGAAAATAGCTTACTTGATTGACTAAATGAGTTAAATGTATCGCTGCAAGGACCAAATGCACTATGCCTGGATTTGTCTGAAAAGATGCGATCATTCTAAATTAAACTTCAGCTTTTGCAAACAAAAATTATAATAATTGGATGATAATATAATTCACATGTTGCCCATCTTATCTGGTTTCTTTGAGGAACATGACATTGAACCACATAAAAGGATAACGATGATAAATTATTTGAAGGAACACTTGCACATTTTTTGCAGACGAAATTTCATCGTACATTCCAAATCTTTTTGACACCCAATTTGCACTTGCCAGAAGTACATTCACATTCAAAATTGAAGATGTTGCTGAGTCAACACAAGAGGAGTTCATTGAACTTATTAACAGCGATGCAGCGAGAACTGATTTCTCTACATGTCAAAATTCTGGATCAAGTGTTTGCAGTCATATCCTGTTCTGCATGAGACTGTGTTGCGTCCTTTTCTTCCATTTCCAACAAAATATCTTTGTGAAACAGGTTTTTCCAGCTTGTTGTTAATCAAGTCTAAATACAGACATAGACTTGTTGCGGAATAATATCTTCGCTGTGCTCTTGCAAAGTCTGCCCCGAACATTTCTGACCTGTTAAGAAAGAAGCAATCTCAACCTTCGCATTGACCTTTTGCTTTTTTACGCATACTGTCGCATACTGTATAAAGGGGTCACGGTATTAGAAAGAACCACTGCTCTAAGCCGAAAGGTCCAGATCCTTTGTCCTGTCTGTGAATTCAATTTTACATTCTCTTTAGCTAATCGCTTTAATAAGGAAAGAACATTCTTTACCCTTCTACACTCATTTGGAACTTTCAAGAAACTTCAAAAATATGTTTTAATCTGATTTCATAAAATTTGAAGACATTCATAGAAACTCGTAAAGCATGCTAAGAACATTAACATAATCTTAAAACCCTTCCTTTAGAACAGGCGAAATGGTTTTAGCTAGTAAGTTTTCCCTATAAATAACACATTGATTGCCCAAGTAGCATTTCTGGAGTATCATCTTTCATTGATGTTAAGCAGCTTTTTCCCTGCCCATCATATTAAGAGCACCATCTGCAGCACAAGATGTTATACTTTTCATTGGTATGTTATGGACATCTAAGTAAATTTTTAGCTTATTATAGTTATCTTTGGTGGTAGTGGTGCTTTCTAATGATTTAAAAAGCAAAACTTCTTCAGCAAAATCCCCTTTATCATTATATCTTACGTACGTTATCAACACAGCCTCCTGTCTCTCAAAGTTGATTCATCCATTTGCACTGAGAATTTTTTTTTTTCAGCTTTTCAACAAGGTGTATTTCAATATCTTCATTCATTTCGTCTATTCTTCTTCTGACAGTATTGTCACTGAGTGGCATAGCTTTCATGTCTGTGTCAACTTTTTTCCAGATCCGTTTTAAGAAATGCTGACATTGGAGGTTTGATTCATTCTCTCTTATACCAAGATAGAGCGATGAGTGAGGACATTGCGTGACTAGCCTCAAGAGTACGATTGACAGCTGCAGCGTACAGACTTTAATGTTGCTCTTTTTTTCAAAATTTATCTTCAAAATTTGAAAGTAATTCAAATATGACTTAATATTTTCGAATGCGTCCCCTCTCCCCCCCCCCTTTTAAGCACTCAAATTGCCCCCCCCCCTTTGGGAAGCGGGCCCCACGTTGGGAACCACCGATCTAAATGGTTAAAGTTTTTTAAAATCGAAAACAATTCAGAATTTATAGTAATTCTATGTTTGTTTATTGTCATTGCAACCGCTACACGTTAAAATCATTTTATAAACAGTTCCCGAGCTTCATACATCGGCTGATTTATCATAACATCATGACTCCAGACATGACATATTGACAACGTAGATTTTGTCCAGGAAATGATGCAGTCTCGTCCATGTCATCGAAGGGGGTTATAAAACAATAAAAATAATTTTGCTATTATGAAAACAATTTCAAACTAAAACATTCAAAAGTTTTATTCAATAATCAAAACATTTGATGACTCCTCGATACCGGATCCGTAAAATCATTTTAAATTATGTGCTTCATCCAACGTGGATAAGTGAAAAGTTCCTGTATAAAATAAGTAGCGATCACTAAGGCATCAAAGTTGAACATGTAAAGAGCCAGTAGCGATCATCACTAAGGCATCAAAGTTGAACATGTAAAGAGCCAGTAGCGATCACTAAGGCATCAAAGTTGAACATGTAAAGAGCCAGTAGCGACCACCAAGGCATCAAAGTTGAACATGTAAAGAGCCAGTAGCGACCACTAAGGCATCAAAGTTGAACATGTAAAGAGCCAGTAGCGACCACTAAGGCATCAAAGTTGAACATGTAAAGAGCCAGTAGCGACCACCAAGGCATCAAAGTTGAACATGTAAAGAGCCAGTAGCGACCACCAAGGCATCAAAGTTGAACATGTAAAGAGCCAGTAGCGATCACTAAGGCATCAAAGTTGAACATGTAAAGAGCCAGTAGCGATCACTAAGGCATCAAAGTTGAGCATGTAAAGAGCCAGTAGCGATCACTAAGGCATCAAAGTTGAGCATGTAAAGAGCCAGTAGCGACCACCAAGGCATCAAAGTTGAACATGTAAAGAGCCAGTAGCGACCACCAAGGCATCAAAGTTGAACATGTAAAGAGCCAGTAGCGACCACCAAGGCATCAAAGTTGAACATGTAAAGAGCCAGTAGCGACCACTAAGGCATCAAAGTTGAACATGTAAAGAGCCAGTAGCGATCACTAAGGCATCAAAGTTGAACATGTAAAGAGCCAGTAGCGACCACTAAGGCATCAAAGTTGAACATCGAAAGAGCCAGTAGCGATCACTAAGGCATCAAAGTTGAACATGTAAAGAGCCAGTAGCGATCACTAAGGCATCAAAGTTGAAAATGTAAAGAGCCAGTAGCGATCACCAAGGCATCAAAGTTGAACATGTAAAGAGCCAGTAGCGACCACCAAGGCATCAACGTTGAAGGATTCAAAACATTAAATAACTCAATACTAAGTAGCGATCACGATGGAATCAAAGATGAACATGTATCAAATAACTATCGATCTCTAAGACATCGCTGTGGAAGATGTATGTAACCAGTAGTGATTACGAAGGAATCAAAGATGAACAACGGGCGATCACGAAGGCATCAAAGTTAAAGGATCCAAAACACTAACAGCTCAATAATATAATCCTAATTAAGTGGTTCTTAATCATTTTAGTGTATGCGTGTCAGTACTCTGCTCAGGCCTAATTTCCAATAGGACAATCCCTGATCCCGAAGTGTATGTGTTGAATAGTAAATATTATACCACCTCCAGTGTATGTGTTGTAGAGAAATGTTATATTCCAAAAAGGAAAACAAAAACAAACAAAAAATATGTTTCAATTTGAACCATCGGTAACTCGTTAACCAATATGTAAACAATGTGTAACCAATGTGTTACCAATGTGTTAGATGCGTCTTGTGAAATAAAGACATTTAGTACGGTATAACAATCGATGACAATTGTTCATCTAAAAATAAGGTTCAGTTCTGATGTGGTAAGTTCTGGTGTGGTAAGTTCTGGTGTGGTAAGTTATCGTGTGGTAAGTTATGGTGTGGTAAGTTATCGTGTGGTAAGTTATTGAGTATTAAGTTATGGTGTGGTAAGCTATTGAGTAGTAAGTTATGGTGTGGTAAGTTATGGTGTGGTAAGTTATAGAGTAGTAAGTTATGGTGTGGTAAGCTATGGTGTGGTAAGTTATCGAGTAGTAAGTTATGGTGTGGTAAGTTATGGTGTAGTAAGTTATCGAGTAGTAAGTTATGGTGTGGTAAGTTATCGTGTGGTAAGTTATCGTGTGGTAAGTTATTGAGTAGTAAGTTATGGTGTGGTAAGTTATCGTGTGGTAAGTTATTGTGTGGTAAGTTATGGTGTGGTAAGTTATCGTGTGGTAAGTTATCGTGTGGTAAGTTATTGAGTAGTAAGGTATGGTGTGGTAAGTTATTGTGTGGTAAGTTATGGTGTGGTAAGTTATCGTGTGGTAAGTTCTGGTGTGGTAAGTTATCGTGTGGTAAGTTATCGTGTGGTAGGTTATCGTGCGGTAAGTTATCGTGTGGTAAGTTATGTTGTGGTAAGTTATTGTGTGGTAAGTTATCGTGTGGTAAGTTATGGTGTGGTAAGTTAACGTGTGGTAAGTTATGGTGTGGTAAGTTATCGTGTGGTAAGTTCTGATATGGTAAGTTCTCATGTGTCCAGTCAAATTCTTTTCGAACTCCTTCCGATTCCTTGAGCTTCCGAATTGGCACCCGAGACGCCTGACAAGAGATCGGTACGGTCAATCAGATCCTGGCCAGGAGGTTTTTGAGCCACTAAGTAGACGAGTTCAGTTCGCGATATTGGCTGTGGACGTAGATCTTCATGCTGGTCTAGCCCTGCATCCGGTGTCGTTTGGGTGCACCGGTCAGTGATATCAGAACCTGACGATGTTTTATCATCAGTGGGGTTGTGGGTGATGGCTGTTTTCGGACCTTGCTGATCTGGGTTTGGAAATAGATCCCTGTAAACAGAAAAAATATTAAAAAAAAAAAAATTGACATTAAGCATTGCTCTTTACTGACGTCATCAAGTTAGCATAAATAAATTTTCTCTCAATTTTTGTGTTATGGACTGGCAGGAGCGTCACCCGTTGATAAGATGATAGTTCCAAAATGGTTTCTTCTAAACAAACTCTGTCTAATCTATTTTTAATTTTTTTACATGTTGTGAACGGAAAAGAAAAGTGGGGTAGGGGTGGGGGTGGGGTGGGGGTGTTAAAGTTTGTTTTATAACTATTCAATAACATACAAAGACAGGAAAACAATAGTAGCGACATGAAAAATGACATTAGGAGAAATGGGAAAATTTAGTGAGCTACTTGGTCAGAAAGTTTATCTCTAATGAATATTGAAAGGACCTGGTGTAAATGTGAGGGCAAAAAAATAAATTTTAAAAAGTTTTTTGATTATTAATAATTAATAATTAAATGTTAGTTCGTAAACAGGTGATTTTACTAAAATTTTATGTTATACAAAGGTGAGCGTTTGAAATTACAATGGATCATTAGGAAATTGTTTCGAGTAAAATGTTCATACTTCGATACTTAATGATTGAAAGGTATATATTTCGATACTTAATGGTTGGAAGATACATCCTTCGATGCTAAATGATTGAAAGGTACATATTTGGATATTTAGTGATTGAAAGGTACATATTTGAATAGTTAATGATCGAAAGGTACATATTTCAATACTGAATGATTGATAGGAACATATTTTAATGATTGAAAGGTGCACCAGGAGACGTCTTCTAATTGTTTTAAAAGTTCCGCTGCTTAATTTTTAGGCAAGGGGTCGGCAGTCTTTATTTTTTTAAACGACGGTTTCCTCAGGATTAGGCAGGGGTTCGGTGGTGGTTATAGATTGTCCCATCCTCAGGATTAGGCAGGGGTTCGGTGGTGGTTATAGATTGTCCCATCCTCAGGATTAGGCAGGGGTTCGGTGGTGGTTATAGATTGTCCCATCCTCAGGATTAGGCAGGGGTTGGGTGGTGGTTATAGATTGTCCCATCCTCAGGATTAGGCAGGGGTTGGGTGGTGGTTATAGATTGTCCCATCCTCAGGATTAGGCAGGGGTTGGGTGGTGGTTATAGATTGTCCCATCCTCAGGATTAGGCAGGGGTTGGGTGGTGGTTATAGATTGTCCCATCCTCAGGATTAGGCAGGGGTTTGGTGGTGGTTATAGATTGTCCCAAATTAAATTGCACATCTTCAGTATAAAAACGTTGCCACATGTTTAAAGTATCGCAACACCCACTTTTATCCCGTGTCAAAATGTAAAGTAAAGCAAGAAATTGTTGCTTTTTTGACATAGGTTATGCCACATCAATGGACTGATGCTTTAGTGCAATAAAGGCAAGACGTTGTGGCCCAAAGTTAATGTTCCCATCATCAAAGGTGCTTGGAAGTAATCATTTAATAAGACTGATCGGTAACTAGATTCTTTATGTTTTAATGTTGAAAATGTGTTCGCACCCAAATAGGTTGTGCGAAACATTAAAATATCTTCTAAACTAAACAGGTTGTGCCAATCATTGAAATTTCTTCTAGCCCAAGTAGTTTGTGCCAACCATTGAAATGTCTTCTAGCCCAAGTAGGCTGTGACAAACATTATAATGTCTTCTTGCCCGATTAAGTTGTGCCAACCATTGAAGTGTCTTCTAGCCCAAATAGTTTCTGCCAACCATTGAAATGTCTTCTAGCCCAAGTAGGTTGTGCCAAAAATTGAAATGTCTTCTAGCTCAAGTCGGTTGTGCCAGACGTTGAAATGTCTTCTAGCCCAAGTAGGTTGTGCCAAAAATTGAACTGTCTTCTTGCCCGAATAAATTGTGCCAAACATTATAGTTTTTAGCCTTTGAACATTTCAATAAAGATAGAGTCACGACCCTTCCGCACACCAGGGCCGGCGCTAAGAGGTTGCTTGCCTTGTTCAAATTAAAATGTACGAGACTTATGACGTTTTATACCCCGGTCGTCAAAGTCATACTGGAATCGTACTGGTCAAACCACTGGGCAGTGGAGAGTCTTGAAACACCTGTTGTTATATGGGCTATTATTTGTATAGGGTCCCAAAGTTATTATCTGAATTTTCAAAAACCATTGTATCAACTATTAAGGGAGGGGGGGGGGACAAAATTATTCTTTTAACATAACAGTTTAGTGTTTGCTTTAGCCAATCTAAATACTACTTATCGTGGGCTCGGTTGTTGCTAATTTCATGGTTGTCAAAAAAATAAATTATGTAAATCTGTAAGCTAAAAGAGCTTTACGCTGCTTCGAAGGAAAAATGCAAAGTGTAATTAAAAAATCTAGAAGGTGGTATGGGAGATAGTTAAACAGAAAAATTTGAGAGTTGTTATCTACAAAGGTGGTAAAAAGGTCTCTTTCAGTTTATCAACGGTGATTTTTTGTTAAAAATTCTTTGTTCTACTTGTTATGTTTAGCGGGCTATGTCAATGTTCTTAATTGCACGATCACACCATTCGGGAAAAAAAAATGTCAGCGGAAAATTCAATTGTAGAAACTAAAAACGGTTTTCTTAATTCTCTTGGAATAATTTCCCTCAATATCTTTAGGTCTAGTAAGTCCGAACTAATATATGTATACATCCCGTGAATCACGATTCTTAAAGTCCTGTCCCAACAGCGTTTGCTCAGATTACCAAGAGTCGTGGAATTGCTTAACGCCATGCAGAAAGCATCAATTGTCAAAGGGCTTTTGTTTTATGTTCGAAACATTTGTCGTCAATGATTCGGTCTAACCAAATAAGAAGTTATCTGCCCTACACGTTCCTCCGACGCTTTTGTCTCAACTCTAGATTCATATTTGAAGTGCCCTTTATTCTTTAAGCACATCGTCTGTCTTCGTTCCTGATGTAACGTCCTAGTAAGTGGCCATTTCTGATTCAAATCCTACTTCTCTGTATTTGGTAAAGAAACGGATTAAATCCTGAACAATGATAATGGCTGCATCGAGCTGCACAGTCGATGTCTACAATACCTTACTGACAGTTTTAATAACAAATAGAACATCATACGATAATGACCATGCTAAGAAAATATTCCGAAATTTGTACCATGTAGTTTGCAAGCCACGCAACACATATAAACCTCAAGTTCTTCACGCGATAAAGCTTGTGAGGAATGGCACGGGGATAAGAACTGACTGATCATTTGATTATCCTGTACTTCTAAAGATTGTGTTGGCTGAAGATTACGAACTGTAAATAATAACAGCCTGGTTTTTTTATTAAAGATACATGTTATTAAAGGCGCTAGCCTGGGCCCCCTACCTGATCGCCGCCATGGACCTGGCCTTCCTCCAGAAGACCCAGGCGATGGTGAAGAAAGAAACCTCTCCTAACATGGCAACGAAGGTCGCTGTGGCGATGAGGACCTTCAGGGGAAGGTCCAAGCTCTCCTCGGTCACTTGAAGGTCAGTGGTGTTCATCACTGAAATAAAACATGTTTTAACCAATTTCAGGCCGGGGCGTCTGCTTATGAAAGGGGGAATCATTTGTTTTAAATCTGAGGGTTTTTTTTTTAAAGGGGCGGGGCTGATAAGATCATTTGACAGTTTTTAAGTCTAAAAATTAATAATAGGATTTTTTTTCCGTGGGTCGAAGTTTTCTTAAGAGACGAAAACAATGGTTCCATTAACTTTTCTGGGGATTCAGCTAAAATCCGCACGCTTGAAATGACCCACGTCTGAGCGCACAACCATCCACACGTTTGAGATGGCACACGTGTGAGCTCACAGCCATCCACAAACTCCACCCGATGTTAGAATTTTAAAATAAAAAATTTGCCAAAATGTAATTTTTAAGGCATAATTAAAACTAATTTGTTTAACATCAAATAGATTTGATTTTTTGAAAATTTTGATTGATTATCACGTTTGCGAACGTGGCCGAACGCCTCTAGACCACGGAGCAACACCACCGCCGGTAGTGCCACATGGGATTTTGCCTCTAGTGGACGACTAGTACGGGGGGGGACCCCCCGAAGCTAAAATATCCCGACCCACTTGCATGACTTCCTAGACAACGGAAGGCTCGCACTAACATGATTACTGTTGTCGTTGATGGGTTTGAGGCAATGGTTGGCAGGTAAAACCCTTTCCGATGATTAAAAAGACACGGCCCTGAGAAAACCGCCCCTAGGCGACCGTTTCATCCCCGCTACGTCCCGACTGGACAACTCCCTGGGCGGTGGGGAGTGTTAACGCAACACCACCTCCCCGGAGAGGAAGTAAAGCCGTCCTGACCCATAGGAGAGTAGACTGCGGACGCTTTAAACGCAACGTCTTCGGTCGACCGGACGTCCCTCAGGCCAGGAGGGAGGTTCCTGGCGCTTCTGCATGGCCTGGAATCGGGTAGACCCGGCTCTGGCCCCTGTGGGGGAGTTCCGGGGGGTATTATGAGTGCAAACTCGACGACCCACCGACACCATCTCCAAAGTGATGTAATTAGATTAATTATCAGCTTGTATCAAAATTGTATTCTTTACAAAGTCATGCAGTACCCCCACCACATCTTTCAAGATCATTAAAAAAATTAAAACATTTTAAAACAAAATTTAAACTGTATTTTTTTTAGTACTTATATTCACAGTGAACTCTCTCTTTAAATATCGATACCATGACCCAGAGAATCGATCATTGTATAAAGGGGAGTGTTAGCTTCCAGAGACTCCCCTGAATTTCGGTAACGACAAATTTCTATATTACTGAATAGTATAGAGCAATTTGAAAAAAAAATTGTTTTAATGATTTCTTTGCAGACGATTTTAAAGCCCAAAAAAATGAAATCATAATGTTCTTCATTGAGATTTATCGTACAAAGAAATTCTGTGAAGAATGGTACCAAGGCACACCATGCAGCCAAAAGAATCCAATGAAATATAGAAAATATCTTGTGAACAGACATTCTTACATAATAATTTTGAATCCAATTAAAAAAAAAATGTGTTTCTACTGGTAGAGATTAAACAATCAACCAACCTGAAGGAGACACTGTGGTAGAAAATCTTTTCTCACTCTGCCGGCTCTCACTGACGTCAGTCGAACTTTTAGTCACTTCTGGGCCTGGGGAAAACAGAAAAGAGTTCCTCCCTAATGACCATGAAAACTGCACGCCGCTATTAAGTATCTATAAAGCCTATACTAAAACTACAAACACCACTCCCTCACCCACTGATCAGGAGATCTCTAACACAATAACAAATCTGTGAACCTTAAGTGATGCTTGTTGATTCCTCGTATTTTCGTAGCGAGCACTGACACGCTTTTTGGTGTTTCAACTTTTAACTGGCTGAAGTTGAACAAAGGCCAAAAACCAATATAAAAGCCATGGTTTGTTTCGTAGCCGTGTTTTCGGTGTGTGTTCTGATTTTACATTGTATGTTTTCTTGTAATAGATTTGAAAATGCTCTACTCTAATTTTTGCGAATCATTTGCAAACAACAAGAATACTTTAAGTATATATATTTTTTAAAACATTTATAAAAATTATAAATATAATCAACCGATAGACATATTTGAACCCTTCAGTAGCGTAGATAGTAACACTAAAACCTGTTGACAACTCCGTAACTATATTTAATGGAAAAACGACTCACTGATCGCGAAATCTTGATAACAACAAGTCATATAAAGTTGAAATTCCTCTTACACTCTAGAGCAAGGGTTCCTAACCTTCCCCATGATGCGCCTCTTTAACACTCTTTAGTTGCGACCCCCAAACCTAAATTTATGTTCGCAGCGTCTTCATTAATCTGTGTTTTCCGATTGATCTTAGGCGACACCTGTGTAATGTTTGACCCCCAAAAGGCTCGAGATCTACAGAATGAGAACCGCTGCTCTAGAGGTAAACTAACAACGTTTTTTGTATATTAACATTTTAAATTCTGCTTATGTAAGGCCAAAAAATGACCAAAAGTAAAAAATATGTTTCCTATTAATGATTTGTTTAGAGGTTTAGCTTTGGCTGATGTGTTTTAATATTTGGTTTCTTTTGGTGTCGAGACTAATTACAACAAGACTTTGTCGCTGTAGTGTGTCTTATGACATTTTGAATACTTAGTGTGCCTAGAAATGTCTACGCAGGTTGGCCTGTAATACGTTAACCGTGTATATCATAATCTTACGGACGAACTATCACCTCGAGGATGCCTCTCAAAAGTGATCTAAGGGCAAAAGGGTACTCTATCTTCTTTCTGCAAATGCAGTGATGACAATGGATACACTACGGTTAATTTCTGTCAAGTAAGTTGCCTTGTTAGGTGCATCGCCGCACTTCTAACAAAAGTGATTTAAAGGCAGAAGTGCTCTCAAACGTCTTTCTCCAAATACGATGATTGCAATGTATACACCTAGGGTAATCTCATCAAAGATAGTTGCCCTTTTAAGTGTATCTATCTTCTGGGGGAGATGATACATTCAAAGGGCCTCGACAAATTTATCTGTTCGTTGTATGACTTCAAGGCAAGACTATCCATATCTATTGCAGAGCAATATATTTATTTTTTTTCTCAGAAATCATATTCGCTCATTTGCTGCAGTTTAGATTTCTAAAAACGAAATCCTTTGTGTTTGCAAAATACTTAATCTATGATATGTTTACGGTAAAAAAAAATACAGACACCATTACCATATTCAATATGAGAAAAGTACAGACTCACCTAAAAGATTTACAGCGAGAAAAATAAATTCACTGTAAAACATATAGACACATACAACTAATGCATAGTGAAGAAAATAAATGCACAAACAAAATATTCAGAGTTATGTAAACTTAGACACACATAGAACATTCACAGCGGAACAAAAAGCAGACACATGAAGCTAACACATATAACACATTCACAGCGAGACATATTATTTATACATCCAAACATGAGATGTTCAAATCGAGACTTATACGAGACAAATAACACAGTAAGGTAATACCACACAGTCATAATGAATATTCCCAGTAAAACATACTTTAGATTCACAATGAGACAAATACAGATACACCAGAGAGTGACAAAATACAGACACGCAAAAAACAGATTCACATTGAGACTAACACGCAGAGATGTCCATTAGATTCACACGCCTTTACCTTTGATGACTGTCAGTGTCGATGAGCCGCCATGAAAGCACCACGAAGTTTGAAAAGCAGTCAAGTAGCAATAATACAGGCCCTGGTGATCCATCCGGGCTTGCTTTACGATTACTTTGCAATTTGTTTTATGGGAATGATCATCTATGTTGCACGTTGAGTTCCAATTCCCATCTTTTGGATACTTAACGGTACAAAAAGTAAGAACTTAAAATATTTAAAAAAAACTGGACAATTTGTTTGCTGGTTTCTTGTACCTTAAAAAAAAATTAAATATTTTAAAAAAATATTTTGTAGGTTATATCAAATTTAAGTAAGAAATATAAGCTCTGATTAGAGAAATAGCTTTCGCGTGTAATCCCTTTGTTGTACTACTAGTGTATAACAAGTGTTATAACTAGCAAGTAACCATTGCTACCTTACCACTGGTATATTATCTAGCCCGTTACTATTGCTTATGTACTAATAGTGTAATATCTAGCCACATACTATTGCTACCTTACTGCTAGTGTAATATCTTTTCAGTTACTATGGTTGATGTACTACTAGTGTAATATCTAGCGAGCCACTATTCTGATGTACTACAAGTGTCATATCTAGCCAGTTACTAATTCTGCTTTACTACTAGTGTAATACCTTGGTAGTTAAAATTGCTACTGTACCTCTAGTGTAATATCTAGCTAGCTACTATTGCTGATGTTCTACTTGTGTAATATCTAGCCAGTTACTATTGCTACTGTACTTCTAGTGTAATATCTAGCAAGATAATATTGCTGATGTTCTACTAGTGTAATATCTAGCCATTTACTGTTGCTGATGTACCACTAGTGTAATATTTAGCAAGCTACTATTGCTGATGTACTGCTAGTGTAATATCTAGCCAGTTACTATTGCTAATGTACTACTAGGGTAATGCCTAACCAATTAAAATTGCTGATGGTCTACTTGTGTGATATTTAGCCAGTTACTATTGCTACTGTTTTTTTGCTGTAAAAGCTAGGAAGCTGCTATTGCTGATGTACTAATAGTGTAATATCTAGCCAGTTACTATTGCTACTGTACTTCTAGTGTAATATCTAGCTAGATAATATTGCTGATGTTCTACTAGTGTAATATCTAGACATTTACTGTTGCTGATGTACTACTAGTGTCATATTTAGCAAGCTACTAATTGCTGATGTACTACTAGAGTAATATCTAGCCAGTTACTATTGCTTATGTACTACTAGGGTAATACCTAACCAATTAAAATTGCTACCCTACTATAAGTGTAATGTCTAGCCAGCTACTATTTCTACTGTACTACTAGTGTAATATATAGCCATTTACTATTGCTTCCGTACTTCTAGTTTAATATCTAGCGAGCTACTTTTGCTGATGAACTACAAGTGTAATATCTTTCCATTTACTAATGCTACAATACGTCTAGCGTAATATATAGCGAGTTACTATTGCTGATATACTACTGGTGTGATATCTAGCCAGTTACTATTGCTACTGTACTTTTAATGTAATAATTAGCGAGATACTATTGCTGATGTACTAAAAGTATAAAAACTAGCTAGTTACTATTGCTACATTACTACTAGTGTATTATATCGGCCGTTACTATTGCTGTAATACTTCTAGTGTAATATCTAGCAAATGACTATGTTACTTTACATCTATTATAATATCTAGCGAGCTACTATTGCTGATTTACTACTTGTGTAATATCGAGCCAGTTACTATTGGTACCGTACTTCCTGTGTAATATATAGTGAGCCATTATTGCTGATGCACAACTAGTGTAATATCTACTAGTGTATTACCAGCCAGTTACTATTGATACTGTACTTCTAGTGTCACATCTAGCCAGTTTCTATTGCTACCGTTCTACTAGTGTATTACCAGCCAGTTACTATTGATAATGTACTCCTAGTGTCATATCTAGCCAGTTACTATTGCTACCGTACTACTAGTGTATTACCAGCCAGTTACTATTGATACTGTACTTCTAGTGTCACATCTAGCCAGTTTCTATTGCTACCGTTCTACTAGTGTATTACCAGCCAGTTACTATTGATACTGTACTACTAGTGTCATAGCTAACCAGTTACTATTGGTTCCGCTCAACAAGTGTAATATGTGTGGTAATACTGCTACTTTTGGGTTTGTCTAACTTTTTCACCTGTGAAAACACAAAGCAACAGTATCACTACAATTACAAAACATCATGTTTTTTTATTTACAAAAGAAATTCACTTTTTATTGACAGAGCCCCCCTCCCCCCCCCTCCACACGACACTTCAAATCTCTAAGATTCCAACTCCCTCCCCACTCAGTCTGTACGTACCATATTGGTGACCCATAAGTTAAAAACCTATTTTTAAAAAAATATATATTCCATATACATAAATAACAAAATTTCATTGTACATAACCTTTATTAAACAATTTTAAAATGAGTTGGGTTCAGATTTAGAGTTCATTTCGAAGTCATAATTGAATATTAATAATTGAAAGAGAGTACTTAAGATTTTACGTGTAGAAAATAATATATCAATAACGTATAAATTTATCCTATACATACTAGCTTAGGTATAAGATAGGAAAAGTTGTACATGTATACTAGCTAACGTATAATATAGGAAAAGGTGTACATTTATACTAGCGTACGTATAATAGTGGGAAAGTTGTACATGTACACTAACTTACATAGGTATCATGAAAAGATTCAAACGCTCTGGCTTCCAAAATCATGTCACCCTTCATATAGATCTGTAACTTGACAAACTTTGGACACGTGACAGCTTCGTTGACGTGACGATGACTACAGCGTATGGTAAACGGCTCTCCTTCAACCACTGTATCTTTGTCCAACAGACTCTCAAAGCCAAAGACTTTGTGGGTAAATTTTTGTTTTTAAAAATTCTGTTAAAGCAACTACACATAAGAGGAAGGGGGGGGGGAGTATCCACACATGTTTTAGATTTAGCTTACTTTAATATTGCTTTGTAACATACGTTTTATTATGGTGATTAGATTTGATTGGCATTTTAAGCAGCCCAACAGGATGGTTGTCAGAGTGCTGTGTGGTCAGTGCTTGTTGTATGAAGGGAGACTTGATGTTACCATGAATGGTCAAGAGAGGTTACTATTAACATGCTATATACAAATGCGTTTTGCAATGCTGGGGAGCTCGCAACCAAAAAGGTGTGCTAGGTGTCACATTGGAACTGATTTGGTGGGTGTGCATGTACAAATACTTTGTTAAAGAGATAGCACCGCGTTCTTTGCCATGGCCGCCATCTTGGTTGCCGTGATCCTTGAACTTTGACGTTTCACGGGGCGCGGGAACCAAGATGGCGCCCAATTGAAAAATAAAATAACTCACGTTTGCTGAAATTAAGAATTAAAAAATTTAAAAATAATGAGAAAATGTCCTAAATGTATCCCTCAACCACCTGAACCCTAAAAATGGGTGATAGCTGACATACTTGATCTGTGTGATAAACGGAGGCAGTTAAAGAAAACAAAAAAATGGTAAATACAGATGGAGCCATAAAATATAGGATAGTTAACCAAGCCATTAAAAAAGGTATGAAAAGGGCAAAGAAGAACTGGATTGAAGAGCAATGCTACAACATTGAAAACTGCTTGAAGAAAAACAATAGCAAAAAAGCTTACCAGTTGGTGAAAGAACTAACCACTGCAAAACAAGGACGTAGTACTACCGTACAGGATAAAATGGTAAATGTTTGACCGAAGAAAATTATATCATAAGACGATGGACTGAATACTGTTCAGAGCTGTACAATGAAAGTAAAACGATAGACCCAGAGATCCTTAATGTCCCCCCAGCAACAGACAATGATAACTACCCTATTCTCCGCGAAGAAGTAGAAGCAGCAGTCCAAGCACTTCAAACAGGAAAGGCCGCAGGAGTGGATGATATCCCTGCCGAGTTGGTGAACCAAGGAGGAGAAGCAATGATAAGTGCCCTATTCAACATTTGTAACAAAATATGGTTTACAGGAATATGGCCAAAACCATGGACCCAATCACTCATCGTCACCCTCCCCCAAAAAGGTAACCTACAGCTATGCCAAAACTATCGCACCATTAGCCTAATTAAGCCACCCAAGCAAGGTCATGCTGAAGGTCATATTGAACCGTCTAAAACCATATGACGACAGAATCATTGCTGGGGTTCAGACGGGCGGGGTTCAGACAAGGATGGGGCACTACTGAGCAGATTCTAGACCTCCGAATACTATGTGAGAAATATGCTCAACACCAACAAAATCTATACCACGTCTTCGTGGACTTCAAGAAAGCATTTGACAGGGTTTGGCATGCTGCTTTATGAGCCACCCTGAGGCACTACAACATCAACACAAACCTAACCAGAATGATAGGCAACCTCTATGAAAAGGCCACCAGTGCAGTCTTCCTCAACAACAACATCGGAGAATAGTTCAAGACCAAGGTTGGAGTACGACAAGGCTTCCTGCTCTCCCCCACCCTGTTCAACATCTTCCTAGAGAGAATTATGTCAGATGCTCTGGGAGCGCATGAAGGGACAGTCAGCATTGGTGGCAGAACAATCACCAACCTACGCTTTGCGGACGACATAGACTGACTGGCTGGGAATGAAGAAGAGCTAGCCAACCTGGTAAAGCGTCTCGATAAGACCTCGTCGTCCTACGGTATGCTAATCAGTGCCGAAAAGACAAAACTGATGACACATAATACCGCAGGCATCACCACTGAAATTAAGGTAGGGGAGGAAAGATTAGAGACTGTCGGCCGCTTCAAATACCTAGGAGCAATAGTCTCAGAAGAAGGCTTCAAGCCCAAACTGATGTCCAGGATTGCGCAGACTACAACAGCACTAAAAAAGCTCAAGAAAATATGGAATGACAAAAATATAGCCCCTAGCACCAAAATCAGGCTGATGCACTCATTAGTCCTCTCCATTTTCCTGTATGCCTGCGAATCCTGGACATTAACAGCCGATCTTGAAAGGAAAATAAAGGCGATGGAGATGAGATGCTTCAGAAGCATTTTTGGCATCTGCTATAAAGACCATATCTCCAATGATACAGTGAAGGAAAGGGTTCGTCAGGCAATTGGGTAGTACGATGACCTACTGGTGACTGTGAAAAAACGTACAATGGTACGGCCACGTAACAAGGAAACAAGGGTTTGCCAAAGAAATATTGCAGGACACCACAAGAGGAGGGAGAAGAAGAGGAAGACAAAGAAAAAGATGGGAGGATAACATCAAAGAGTGGACAGGACTAACACTGGGCGATGCAATGCGTAGCGCAGAAGACGAATGGAGGAGGATGATTCACATGTCATCTGTGGCGCCCCAATGGTCCAAGGACTTAGGGACATGATGATGATGATGATGAAACCTAACCTGAATCCTAAATTTATCTATAACCTGGGTTTTAACCCTATCGGAACCAGGGTTTTGACCCCATCGGAACCAGGGCTTTGACCCTGAAAACTAGGAAATTTAAAAAAAAAAATTGCCAAACTTATTATAAAATAAAGAAATAATGAAAACAGAACTTACAGTTTCATGGAATACACTTTTACACACTTTATACCAGGTTCCACCGAAATAATATCCACAAAATGAATAAAATACAAGGTTTGACATCAACAAAAGTATTTTCAAAATGGCGGAACACATGAAAATATTATAATTAGGCAACCAATAAAAAATTAAAATTATAATTCATCAACCAATAAGAATTTAATTAAACGTGACATGGTCATATTAAAAAAATGTAACTCTATTTACAACAAAATAAGGGGAGTGAATCCAAATGAGCAACTTAACAAAACACGCAAATGACGTCATAGTGCTAATCTCTTCGAATTACCCGGGAATACCCTGAAATGTTTAAAGTCATGTGTTTCAATTCCGCAGCAATTTGTGGAATGGAATAACTATCATAGATGTCCATCTAAGAAATTTGAAAATGAATTCTACTTCATAAGTGTACAATCATTGTACTTAGGAACGAAGTTGCGGAAGTTACAATTGATCGACCCGCTCTCTACTAAATTATTATATCAATTATAAAATAATTTGTTTCTCAAAAGATTTCGCTCACCAAAGGCATTCAACCAAAAAATGAATAAGTATAAGTATTCCATGTTCTCTAGGACATCAAAGTCAATCCATTTATTAGGTCCATGTTTATTTTCCACATTTTTATTGAGATACTTAGAAGTCAAGACTGTGCGCACCGTGGTTAAAAAATGTTCATTAAGGTGTAACATAAGTTACCAAGATTTAAAATGAAATTTCCGATTAGATCGCATTTTTTTTTTTTTGTGTGGATGCTCATCATCATCACCATCGTGTGCCTTAGTCCTTGGACCGTTGGGGCGCCTCAGATGACATGAAAACTATCCTCCTCCATTCCTCTCTGTTTTCTGCACTTCGCACAGCACTTTGTTTTCGTTACGTGCAGACAAATTCATTTTTAAAAAAAACCAAAAAAAAAAAAAAAAGAAATCAAATTGACATTTTAGTGTTTTCATTTCATTTTTTCTCTGAAGACCTGAGAAGGAAAAAGAAATAAAGTTTTATCCAGGATTGTAAATATGGATTTAACCCGTCCCATTGAGTGTTTGAATTTGAAAGTTGATAAAAAGGAAAACCATTTAAAATTGACTATCCTGATGTGTTAAAATTGTGTCTTTGATGACGAAGCCTTTGTTTGTAAGTAAATCACGCTCTTGCTTCTCCTTAGTGGTGGACTATAGTGTCCATGTGGTCTTGGATAAGAGAACTTGATTCTATTTATTGGTTGACGATAGTGCCCATGTGGTCTTGGATAAGAGAACTTGATTCTATTTATTGGTTGACGATAGTGCCCATGTGGCCTTGGATAAGAGAACTTGATTCTATTTATTGGTTGATGATAGTGTCCATGTGGCCTTGGATAAGAGAGTTTGCTTCTAATCAGTGGTTAACTATAGTGTCCATATGGCTTTGATAAGAGAACTTGATTCTATTTAGTGTTTGACGATAGTGTCCATGTGGTCTTGGATAAGAGAACTTGATTCTATTTAGTGTTTGACGATAGTGTCCATGTGGTCTTGGATAAGAGCTTTAATTCCCGCCCATGAACTATATTAAATACTCTGATGTCCCAACCACTTTTAAACCATATTTTTTTACACCATACTTAAATTGAGACGATTTCATTTTACGAAAAGAAAATATTACGCACCAGACGCAGTTGCGTCATTAAATATATATATATATATGTTATCGGGAATTATATTTAGCGCGCTAGCAGGGTTTCTTTCAGCTACATCTCCGAGGGGGCAGTGCCCCCCCCGGGGAAAGCCAAGTGCCCCCCTCCAAAAAATATGTCCAACAATAAATCTGAAGTGCCCCCCCTTCCCCCGGGGGAAAAATTTCAGAAAGAAACACTGCGCGCTAGTGAACTCATTATTGAACCATACTTTCTTTCAGACATATATAATTATTTGTAATATAATCTCAATGCCAAATACGGTGAATAGGAAGCAGCCAGCCTGTTAGGAAGCAGCCAGATATGGAAGCAGTCCACGAGTCACACCAGAAGCGTAACATATATAAGAGATGCGCGTCAAACCTTGTGAAACTCTCAATATGTTATCAACAACAATTATAGCAACAAGTTTGTCAATTAATCTCGACACCAAAGCACGGTTATTAGACAAAGCAATCGTCCCAAAGAAGAAACCGGAGAAAAAACACGAAACAAATCATGTTTTGGACTTTGGTCATTTTAGGCGACATGAAGGTTGAATTACAAAAACAAACGGTGACGATAGTGTGCGACTATGGTGTAAGGGGAATCACTCAGTAAATGTTATTTTCTAAGACTTGGTCTTGATATCTCATGTTCAGTTAGTGGGTGAGTGAATGAGTGCGTGAATGAGTGAGTGGGTGAGTCGGTGAGTGACTCAGGGCATGAGTGGGTGAGTGGGAGAGCGAATGAGTGAGTGGGTGAGTCGGTGAGTGGGTAAGTGAGTGGGTGAGTAAGTGGGTGAGTGATTGAGTGGGTAAGTGAGTAAGTGAGCGAGGGAGTGAATGAATGGGTCAGTGAGTAAGTGAATGAGTGCGTGAGTGAGTGAATGAGTGCGTGAATGAGTGAGTGGGTGAGTGACTCAGGGCGTGAGTGGGTGAGTGAATGAGTGAGTGGGTGAGTCGGTGAGTGGGTAAGTGAGTAAGGAAGTGGGTGAGTAAATGAGTGAGTGATTGAGTGGGTAAGTGAGTGAGAGAGTAAATGAATGGGTCAGTTAGTGAGTGAATGAGTGCGTGAGTGAGTGAATGAGTGCGTGAGTGAGTGGGCTAGTGGGTGAGTAAATGAGTGCTCTTGAGTGCGTGAGTAGGTAAGTGAGTGAGTGGGTGAATGAGTGGGTGAGTGAGTGAGAGGGTGAGTGAGTGAGTGGGTAAGTGAGTGGGTAAGTAAGTGGGTGAGTGAGTGAGGGGGTAAGTGAGTAAGTGAGTGAGGCAGTTAATGAATGGGTGAGTGAATGAGTGCGTGAGTGAGTGAATGAGTGCGTGAGTGAGTGTGTTAGTGGGTGAGTGAGTTGGTGAGTGAGTAAGTGAGTGAGGGGGTGAATTAATGAGTGAGTGAGTGGGTAAGTGAGTGAGTAAGTAAGTGGTTGGGTAAGTGAGTGAGTGAGTGGGTGAGTGAGTGTGTGAGTGGAAGAGTGGGTGAGTGCGTAGTTGGTGGGTGGTTGAGTGATTGAGTGGGTGAGTGCGTAGTTGGTGGGTGGTTGAGTGAGTGAGTGGGTGAGTGCGTAGTTGGTGGGTGGTTGAGTGAGTGAGTGGGTGAGTGCGTAGTTGGTGGGTTTGAGTGAGTGAGTGGGTGAGTGCGTAGTTGGTGGGTGGGTGAGTGTGTGAGTGGGTGAGTGCGTAGTTGGTGGGTGGTTGAGTGAGTGTGTGGGTGAGTGCGTAGTTGGTGGGTGGTTGAGTGAGTGAGTGGGTGAGTGCGTAGTTGGTGGGTGGTTGAGTGAGTGAGTGGGTGAGTGCGTAGTTGGTGGGTGGTTGAGTGAGTGAGTGGGTGAGTGCGTAGTTGGTGGGTGGTTGAGTGAGTGTGTGGTATTGGCATTACTTGCTTTCAGTTTTGATTACCCTAACCAAGCTTCCTCTAATCAAGACTACGCCTTTGGGTGCCCTAGTGGAGACTACGCCTTTGGGTGCCCTAGTCGAGACTACGCCTTTGGGTGCCCTAGTCGAGATTACGCCTGTGCGTGCCCTAGTCGAGACTGCACCTTTGGGTGCCCTAGTCGAGACTACGCCTTTGGGTGCCCGAGTCGAGACTACGCCTTTGGGTGCCCTAGTCGAGACTACGCCTTTGGGTGCCCTAGTCGAGACTACGCCTTTGGGTAACCTAATCGAGACTACGCCTTTGGGTAACCTAGTCGAGACTACGCCTTTGGGTGCCCTAGTCGAGACAACACCAATCAATTCAGTGCCTCCAATTCAAATTGACGTCAGTGTGCCTCTAATCAAGACAACACTAAGTGATTCTAACAAAGATTTTTATCATGAGGTGCCTCTAGTCAAAAACTGGAATAATCATCATAAGAACTTACACAAAATAAACTGTGTGACACATGCGGTACACACATAATAAAAAAAATGATCTCATGGGAAAGCTAAAAATAGACAATTGACATTTTTGAGATTCTATTAGCACGTGATGGTGGGTTTGTCATTGTGTCAACAACTAATTTATAACCTAAATGGGAATCTGACTGCCCGTTGTACCTCGTCTCTAACGCCACGTGTCTCAGATTTATTGGTATAGCTATGTCACCAATGGTCAGCGGTTCTCAGTTACTTTTTGATTTTGATGGATATACTCATTTGCTAAAGTTATGTTGAAATACTGGCTTATTTGAATGCGATAGTCTTTTATTTGATACTCTCTATATTGATACCCTGTAGGTTGGTACCTCTAGGTTGATAAGCTCTAGGTTGATACTCTCTATATTGATACCCTCTAGGTTTGCACATCTAGGCTGATACTCTTTATATTGAAACCCTCTAGGTTGGTACCTCTAGGTTAGTACCTCTAGGTTGATACCTCTAGGTTGATACTATGTTGATACCCTGTAGGTTGGTACCTCTAGGTTGATGCCTCTAGGCTGGTACCTCTAGGTTGGTACTTCTATAGGTTGATGCCTCTAGGTTGATACCCTCTAGGTTGGTTTCTCTAGGTTGATACCTCTAAGTTGATGCGCTCTATGTTTATAACCTGTATTTTGGGTTAGGAGAAACAAATCATTGATGTTTCGGATAAATTTTTGCTCCTCAATGCTAAAAAAAAAAAACATAATTGAAAGTGTTGAATGATAGTTTTAGGACCACCGAGGGGACATCACTAGCCTCACTTGCAGCTATCACGACTAGTCATGTGGCAGCTTAATTTCAAAGATATCTCCGTCCAAGTCTAGAGCATTGCGTTGAGTAAAGTGATGATTTAGATACGAAATCAAATATAGTTCAAACAATCTTGGCTTCGATAGCTCTTATTCGTTATTTTTCCCGGAGCAGTACCCGTTCCACACTAGAAAGTAACGGTCTTATTTAAAATGACGATATCAAATTCTTTCTTCATCATGGCCACCGATTGACCTGACATAACGCTTTCTTAGGGCTTCATAAAGTGTGTTTACTTCCTGATGAGTGCGCTACATGGTGGTTTAGGGACACTTCATTACGATCTTAAAAATCATATCTCTGCACTCCAAAGGAGCATCATGTCTATCGACGTTGCCGTGAATATCATCAGCCGCTAAGCTGTGAGTCCTGCTTGTGGTGGAGTCTTTATTATAGTCTTTAAAACTTTAAAGTGTTAATTGATTGATTAATTAATTTTTTTAAAGACATTTTAAAAAAAAAATTATTCTGTTTATTATTGACAGTGTTTTGTCATTACAAGGGGAGGCATGACTTTTTAAAATAGTATAATCGTTAATCGTATCACCTGATAAGTTCTGCTTAGTAGCCACCCCTTCCTCCAACAAATGTTCAGGTTCAAATAAATGAATAACATGTCAAATGTGCTGCTAGAGCTGACCGTCCTCAAGTCACAGCCAGACTTATTCTGACTTCTAGGGTTGGACAAAGAATTTTTTTTAAACATTTTCATCTATATAATTCTTTAAATGTCTGACATTTTCCCATTTGTTAGCAGATTTTAGAAAGTTGTAAAAAAAAAAATACAATGCTTTAAATGATTGTAATGTTGAAATAGTGTTGCTCTATATTGCTATATGTTGTAATAGTTTGCTATATTCTTGCTATTTGTTGCTTTATTGTCTAATTTAATCACTAGGTAGACTATTGTCATAGAATGAATAGAATTATAAACTATGACATTGAATATATCAAAATGATAATTACGAGTTTCAGTTTCTTCATAAGGTTTATTTAATAATTATAATTAAAAATATTACTTCGAAATTTTAATATAAACACACGCGAATCTAACATAATTCAATCATATTATCATCAGGGCGAGCGCCGTTGCAAGACTACACCTCTAAAGGCCAATAATGGAAACAAAACCAGATGCCCCTTCCAAAACAACTATGCATCTTTAATCTAGACATCAGCAGATGCCCCTATACAAGACGAGACCACAGTGATACCAATAGGTGCCTACTAACAAGACGACACCACAATGATACCACTAGGTGCCTACTAACAAGACGACACCACAATGATACCACTAGGTGCCTACTTACAAGACGAGACCACAATGATAACACTAGGTGCCTATTAACAAGACGACACTACAGTGATACCAATAGGTGCCTATTATAAAAAGTACATATATATGCACTTTTTTTATCAAGAAGGCACTGCTGGATGCCTCTGTTCAATAAGACACCATTAGGATTCTAAGTATCGTTTTGGATCAAAAAAATCCTAAATACATCTAAACATGAACATGGATCGACTTGCTGTATTGTATTATATGTATGGACTTTTTCTTGTGATGACACAAGCAAGTAACCATTTTACTTAAAATGATAGTGTAACATTTTCATCAATACAAACAATTTTCATTTCATTACGCATCCTTAGGGCTCGAGATGTATATATATATATATATATATATATATATATATATATATATATATATATACTTTCTGATGTGTGTGCTACAGCACCAAGTACGCCCTCGGTGTGCTACAGCAGTGAGTCCGCCTTGGGCGTGCTACAGCACTGAGTCCCCATTTGGTGTGCTACAGCACTGTGTCTGCCCTCGGTGTGCTACAGTCCTGAGTTCGTTCTCGGTGTGCTACAGCACTGAGTCCACCCTTGGTGTGCTACAGCAGTGAGTCCGCCTTGGGCGTGCTACAGCACTGAGTCCACCATTGGTGTTCTACAGCACTAAGTCCGCCTTGGGCGTGCTACAGCACTGAGTCCCCATTTGGTGTGCTACAGCACTGTGTCCGCCCTCGGTGTGCTACAGCACTGAGTCCACCCTCGGTGTGCTACAGAAGTAAGTCCGCCCTCGGTGTGCTACAGCACTAAGTCCGCCTTTTGTGTGCTACAGTACTGAGTCCACCTTCGGTGTGCTACAGTCCTGAGTTCGATCTCGGTGTGCTACATCACTGAGTCCACCCTTGGTGTGCTACAGCAGTGAGTCCGCCTTTGGTGTGCTACAGCACTGAGTCCACCTTTGTTGGGCTACAGCACTAAGTCCGCCTTGGGCGTGCTACAGCACTGAGTCCACCCTCGGTGTGCTACAGCACTAAGTCCGCCTTTGGTGTGCTACAGCACTAAGTCCACCATTGGTGTGCTACAGCACTAAGTCCGCCTTGGGCGTGCTAAAGCACTGAGTCCACCCTCAGTGTGCTACAGCACTAAGTCCGCCTTTGGTGTGCTATAGCACTGAGTCCACCCTTGGTGTGCTACAGCACTAAGTCCGCCTTTGGTGTGCTACAGCACTGAGTCCACCCTTAGTGTGCTACATCATTAAGTCCACCCTCAGTGTGCTACAGCACTAAGTCCACCCTCGGTGTGCTACATCACTAAGTCCGCCTTTGGTGTGCTACAGCACTGAGTCCACCCATGGTGTGCTACAGCACTAAGTCCGCCTTTGGTGTGTTACAGCACTGAGTACGTCTTGGGCGGGCTACAGCATTAAGTCCACCCTCAGTGTGCTACAGCACTAAGTCCGCCTTTGGTGTGCTACAGCACTGAGTCCGCCTTGGCGGGCTACAGCATTAAGTCCACCCTCAGTGTGCTACATCACTAAGTCCGCCTTGGGTGTACTACAGCACTAAGTCCACCTTTGGTGTGCTACAGCACTGAGTCCACCCTTGGTGTGCTACAGCACTAAGTCCGCCTTTGGTGTGCTACAGCACTAAGTCCGCCTTTGGTGTGCTACAGCACTGAGTCCGCCTTGGAGGGGGGGGCTACAGCATTAAGTCCGCCCTCAGTGTGCTACAGCACTGAGTCCGCCTTGGGCGGGCTACAGCATTAATTCTGCCCTCAGTGTGCTACAGCACTGAGTCCGCCTTGGAGGGGGGGATACAACATTAAGTCCGCCCTCAGTGTGCTACGGCACTGAGTCCGCCTTGGGCGGGCTACAGCATTAAGTCCACCCTCAGTGTGCTACAGCACTAAGTCCGCCTTGGGTGTGCTACAGCACTAAGTCCACCTTTGGTGTGCTACAGCACTGAGTCCACCCTTGGTGTGCTACAGCACTAAGTCCGCCTTTGGTGTGCTACAGCACTGAGTCCGCCTTGGAGGGGGGGGGGCTACAGCATTAAGTCCGCCCTCAGTGTGCTACAGCACTGAGTCCGCCTTGGGCGGGCTACAGCATTAAGTCTGAGTCCACCCTTAGTGTGCTACAGCATTAAGTCCACCCTCAGTGTGCTACAGAACTAAGTCCACCCTCGGTGTGCTACATCACTAAGTCCGCCTTTGGTGTGTTACAGCACTGAGTACGTCTTGGGCGGGCTACAGCATTAAGTCTGCCCTCAGTGTGCTACAGCACTGCGTCCGCCTTGGAGGGGGGGATACAGCATTAAGTCCGCCCTCAGTGTGCTACAGCACTGAGTCCGCCTTGGAGGGGGGGGGCTACAGCATTAAGTCCGCCCTCAGTGTGCTACAGCACTGAGTCCGCCTTGGGCGTGCTACAGCATTAAGTCCGCCCTCAGTGTGCTACAGCACTGAGTCCGCCTTGGGAGTGCTAAAGCATTGAGTCCTCCTCGCCACAGTGTGTCATCCAAGCTAACCAAAGCAAATATTACCATTACGTTCGGGTTATTTCCATCGATTATAGAGACATATTTGGCCATCGTTTAATGATTGTTTTTTCCATCCTCCAAGGGCGCGCGCCTTATTATAATTTTCCCAATAGATATTGGCGTACTGAAGCAGAACACGACATAGAGTTGCCAGCCTATCTTTCCGAAGTCTGCTCCATGTCTAAAAATAGCTAATTTCCATCGTTATTTCGGTTGGGCAAGCGGTCCGACGTTCTCTTAACATCGTAACAAAAAAAAAAAAAGCTTAAAGCGTCATGTCTGGCGCATCGCCATGAATTTCAATAACTTTGTTGAGTTAGATATGTTTGACTAGAAAAAAACCAAAGGACCATTCATTTCGACTAGATGCCTTCTTAAGCAGACCATACAATTAAATTAACGACCAATATGTTCAAATTAAAAAAAAATGTTTTTAAAGATCTATATAATGTCAATGTAGGTCAATATAGGTCAATGTAGGTCAATGTAGGTCAATATAGGTCAATATAGGCCAATGTAGGTCAATATAGGTCAATATAGGTCAATATAGGTCAATTTAGATCAATGTAGGTCACTGTAGGTCAATATACGTCAATATTTACAATATGATGTCAAATCCTGGCGACGCGGAAATCGTCTTTAGTAAGAAACTTGATAGTGAATTCAACGTTAAATTCCTTGTACTTGACAGTTTACTGTTATATTTTCAGGGGCGGGGTATGTTTAGGCTTCGCACACGTTGACTCGTGTCGTCATGGAGCTGCTAACATTTCTCTGTACTTGATCACAAATTAAGGCCTGTAAATCTTTGTAAGAAAATCCGTGAAGGGGCGTTTATATTTTAATTCAATGTCTTCCACAGCTGAGTTTAGCTTCACCTTCGTCCAGGTCAACGGTAGCAGTTTTATGACATGCGATATCTCCTTCCAGACCGGAGACCTCAAGCTAGAATCACTGCGGGTGTTTAGATTCAGTGAGATCTTGCGACGTGAAGAGCACATCGTTGGTTTCTCTGTTCTCGAGGAAGACATCATAAAAATGTACCCACTAGAGGTACGTATTTTTATACCATTTCTAGCGAATGCCCGGCATGCATTGCAATGCTACTCAAAGCGGGAAAGTGTTTGTGTTTTTAATTATGTTTTTTAAAATACTTATTTAATAGACAATACAAAAGAAAAATATGCTGGTGCGTACACGAATAAATTAGCAGGTTTTTCGACGTGTGAGCAGGCCACTTACAGCTGTCCATGTGAGCAGGCCACTTACAGCTATCCATGTGAGCAGGCCACTTACAGCTGTCCATGTGAGAAGGCCACTTACATTGCAGCTGTCTTTGTGCAAAGCATGGGTCTTAAAAATTTAGTTCACATATTTGAAGCGATTGATCCAAACACTAGCTTTTTAAAAAATTATAAGTATATAGCTCATATAATTATTTTTTTTTAAAAATAGGGCCACCAGCCCAAAACGGAATATTATAAAATGGTTTTACGAGGACAGAAACCTTTGCGGGCGTGCACACTAAGACTGACCAAACTTTTATCGCTATCGGATGAATGGTATAAGAATGCATACGGAAATTAGAATTATAAATTTCATATCAGGGGGAAAAACGAATTTAGAGCCCCCTGTCCCAAGCGGAATATTTTAAAATGGTTGTACTAATTCATAAACCAACTTATTATGTCACACACAAACTGAAATTTCTCTATTCGTATTTGATTAAATTCCATCCAGCCATGGATTAGCTCTTTTTTAACGTATAGTTATATATCTCATGTAAGAAAAAATAAGTTAGTGCCCCCGGCTCAAAACGAAATATTTCAAATTGGTTGTACCAATTCATACAAATTTACGGGCTCACCAAAGTTTACAAAGAGTACAAAATCGCAACGTTATGCTACCGCTGCTTACATGACCTGGCGCCGTCCAATCTGAAAGAGCTGCTTACGCCTTATGTACCCACTAGAGAGCTCCGCTCATCCGATAGTGGAAAACTCTCGACACCACGTGTTTGCCTTGAGGCTTACGGAAAGCGCACTTTCGCATTTGCTGGTCCAACAATTTGGAACGCCCTTCCTGTCGATCTCAGAAACAACCAGACACTGGAGTCCTTTAAAACAGATTTAAAGACACATCTATTTTGCAAACACCTTCTGGGATGATTGTCAACCTTATTTTCCAGTTAATGCATAATGGCTGTGTTGCTTGGGGTTGAATTGTCTAGAAAGACTTTGCGATTGTATGCTAGTAATTAGTTTTTGGAGTGTTGCGTTTGTTTTAAATGTGGTAAATTATAGATTTGTATTTCGTTGACTTTGTACCGCGCTTCGAGCCTTTGGGGATGAAGCGTGTTTTTGAAATGAACTTTATTATTNTAGATAGATAGATAGATAGATAGATAGATAGATAGATAGATAGATAGATAGATAGATAGATAGATATATATATATAAATATATTAACAATATTGGGACCTCAAACTGAGCATACCAATATCAACAATGTCTCAATCTAAACATACCAATATCATCAATGTCTCAAGCTAAACATACAAATATCAACAACGTCTCAAGCTAAACATACCCATATCAACAATGTCTCAATCTAAAAACATACCAATATCAACAATGTCTCAAGCTAAACATACCAATACCAACAATGTCTCAAGCTGAACATACGAATATCAACAGTGTCTCAAGCTGAACATACGAATATCAACAATGTATGAAGCTGGACATACAAATATCAACAATGTCTCAAGCTGAACATACCAATGTCAACAATGTCTCAAGCTAAACATACCATTATCAAACATGTCTCAAGCTGAACATATCAATTTCAACAATGTCTCAAGCTAGACATACCAATATCAAGAAAGTCTCAAGCTGAACATACCAATATCAACAATGTATCAATCTAAACATACCAATATCAACAAAGTCCCAAGCTAAATATACCAATATCAACAATGTCTCAAGTTGAACATACTAATATCAACAATGTCTCAAACTAAACATAGCAATATCAACAATGTATCAATCTAAACATAGCAATATCAACAAAGTCACAAGCTAAACAAACCAATATCAACAATGTCTCAATCTAAAAACATACCAATATAAACAATGTCTCAAGCTGAACATACCAATATCAACAATTCTCAAACTGAACATAGCAATATCAACAATGTCTCAATCTGAACATACCAATATCAACAATGTCTCAAGCTAAACATACCAATATCAACAATGTCTCAATCTAAAAACATACCAATATCAACAATGTCTCAAGCTAAACATACCAATATCAACAATGTCTCAAGCTGAACATACCAATATCAAAAATGTCGCAAGCTAAACATACCAATATCAATAATGTCTCAAGCTAAAAATCCCAATATCTACAATGTCTCATTTTAAAAACATACCAATATCAACAATGTCTCAAGCTAAACATACCAATATCAACAATGTCTCAAGCTGAACATACCAATAACAACAGTGTCTCAAGCTGAACATACGAATATCAACAATGTCTCAAGCTGGACATACAAATATCAACAATGTCTCAAGCTGAACATACCAATGTCAACAATGTCTCAAGCTAAACATACCAATATCAACACTGTCTCAAGCTGGAAATACCAATATCAACAATGTCTCAAGCTAAACATACCAATATCAAACATGTCTCAAGCTGAACATATCAATTTCAACAATGTCTCAAGCTAGACATACCAATATAAACAATGTCTCAAGCTGGACATACCAATATTGACAATGTCTCAAGCTAAACATACCAATATCAAATATGTCTCAAGCTAAACTTACCAATATCAACAATGTCTCAAGCCAAACACACCAATATCAACAAGTTCTCAAGCTAAACATACCAATATAAAACATGTCTCAAGCTGAACGTACCAATATCATCAATGTCTCAAGCTAAACATACCAATATCAACAATGTCTCAAGCTGAAAATACCAATATCAACAATTTCTCAAGCTGGACAAACCAATATCAACAATGTCTCAAACTAAACATACCAATATCAACAATGTCTCAAGCCAAACACACCAATATCAACAAGTTCTCAAGCTAAACATACCAATATCAAACATGTCTCAAGCTGAACGTACCAATATCATCAATGTCTCAAGCTAAACATACCAATATCAACAATGTCTCAAGCTGAAAATACCAATATCAACAATGTCTCAAGCTAAACATACCAATATCAACAATGTCTCAATCTGAACATACGAATATCAACAGTGTCTGAAGCTGAACATCCCAATATCAACAATGTCTCATGTTAAACATACCAATATCAACAATGTCTCAAGCTAAAAACATACCAATATCAACAATGTCTCAATCTAAAAACATACCAATATCAATAATGTCTCAAGCTGAAAATACCAATATCAAACATGCCTCAAGCTAAAAATTCCAATATCAACAATGTCTCTAGCTGAACATACCAATATCAACAATGTCTCTAGCTGAACATACCAATATCAACAATGTCTCTAGCTGAACATACCAATATCAACAATGTCTCTAGCTGAACATACCAATATCAACAATGTCTCAAGCTTAAACAAGTAACGTGTTTTTATGGTTAAGTTTTATATTTCAATGTGCTTGAACATCCCTGACTCATGTTGTTCTGTGAAACATTGGGTGTGTCACGCCACCGCATACTTCCCTAATCTCTCATTGTTATCAGGTCAAGTCATCAACAACCCGTTCATCGCCAGACACGTCCTCGACGCCATTTCATTGACAAATACACTTAATAGACAGAACTTTCATCGACAGACACGTCATCGACGCCATTTCATTGACAAATACACTTAATAGACAGAACTTTCATCGACAGACACGTCATCGACGCCATTTCATTGACAAATACACTTAATAGACAGAACTTTCATCGACAGACACGTCATCGACGCCATTTCATTGACAAATACACTTAATAGACAGAACTTTCATCGACAGACACGTCATCGACGCCATTTCATTGACAAATACACTTAATAGACAGAACTTTCATCGACAGACACGTCATCGACGCCATTTCATTGACAAATACACTTAATAGACAGAACTTTCATCGACAGACACGTCATCGACGCCATTTCATTGACAAATACACTTAATAGACAGAACTTTCATCGACAGACACGACATCGACGCCATTTCATTGACAAATACACTTAATAGACAGAACTTTCATCGACAGACACGTCATCGACGCCATTTCATTGACAAATACACTTAATAGACAGAACTTTTATCGACAGAGAGTACATATTATAATTTTGATAATTAATTTTTTCCTCTTTCCTCCTTTATTATATTTTTACCCTATAGTTGAATACATTTAAATTTGTCTCTAGCTTTTGAACAATTTTTAAGCAGTTATATTTACTATTTTTTAAAGATATCAGTTTGTAAGGAAAACGAAGTGGAATCAATAACGTTTATGTCAGAAAATTGCTTTTTTTTTCTTTTTTTTTTCCTTTGTGTTTTTTTTTATTTTTTTTTTATTTTTGTTGCTTTGATGAACTCAAACATTTTACCAATAAAAAATAAAAAACAAACAATTGGGGTATTATAATAAACTATCCAGTATACCCGGCGGTTCTCGGGCTAGCTTTCGCTAAAATATTCTAAAGCTTATCAGTGGACACGTTAATTTAAGGCCCTGTAAAACAGAGTATCAAGCAAAAATTAAAATGTGATACTATAAAATATCCAGTTTTAATGACTGCTACACATTACAATTTCGGAGAGGGTCGTTTAAGTCAAAACCATGATTCAAATAACAAATCTAACTATTTAGGGTTGTCTTATTATAATTAATGTAACAGGACGGGTGATTAGTGGCAATATGGTTGTTAATTTAGTTTAAATTGAGTTACAAAATATGTGATTATCAGTTCTCGAAAACGTTACCTTTTTATTTGTTCTTAGAGTGTGGCACAAATAAACAGTGGAGCAAAATGGAGAGGACAAGCCGAAAAAAAGGTACAGTATCTAAAAAGATATATATAAAGAATGCGTTTTTAAACGGGCAAAATTTAAGTGTATATAAGTAGCAATAAACATGGTGAATAACTCTAGATAAAAATGTTTTACAGGTTATCTAAGGTACGACAATCATTCAATTAACGGGCAAGACTCTAAATTTACAATGTTCAAAATATGACATACATAGATAGCAATAAACATATTTTAATAACTAGTCATAATCATGTTGGATAATAAAGTTGATAGCAACAATGATTAATTATATAATAGCACCAACATGAGTATCCAAAGGGCAAATGAAATAACAATACCATTTAATTATGACATAAGTTTTGCTGTGGGGTTAGCTTATTTGACAGCTCCATCTCAATATGTTTATGTTCGCAAATATCCTGTACCTATTTTAAGCCCGGAAACCCAGAGATTTTCGATGACAGAATTAACCTACAATTCTAGATAATTGGCTAATTCATAAAGAAGCGTAACATACTGCTTGCTGACCACGACACTAACAGGGTATTCTCAGCACCTCCACTCATTGTCTTCAGACTGGACAAAAATCTAGGTGAGCTTCTGGTTCATTCATAGTCGCCTTCGAGCCGACCCGTCTTAGGTTGGGACTAAACCATGCTCAAGAAGCAGACGTAGGACTTGTCCCTATAAACTCAAAACAAATAACATTCCCCCCCCCCTTTTAAAGGTACATTTACCATCAAAGAGGGTTTCACATGCATTAGTAATAATATGCTATATGCGACTGTGTGTCGTAGATGGCTTTCTTGTTGAATGGTGAAACTGGGAGAAGATTGGAAGATAGGTGCACAGAACATCTTCAGGATATTGAACAAGGTTAACTTTCCCATGTCTCTTCACATTTCAACAAAGAGCAACCTAAAGATTGCATTAAATGTATCCATTACGGCACTAATTTCTAACACAAACACACCAGAGAGAAATGAAATGAAAAAAAAATTATTCAGCTTTTCGGCACCTTATCTCCACATGGTATTAATCAATTACTGTCCTACTAATGTTTCTCAATTTCCCCGTATTTCTTCTTTTTTTTCTTATTCCTTAGATGTTATGTATCCCTAAATATTTTGGGCCGTTTCACATTCTCTATTTTATTTTTCACAGTGCCAATATTTATCTTCATTCACTTCCTGTAATCCTACTTCCGGCAACAACAAAGGAAATCTCTTAAGTTTTATTTCACTGTGCCCTGTTTCTCGTCGTTCTTCTATTTGTCCTGTTCGCTGAAGAAGGCTCTAAGCCAAAAGGTTCACATCTTATTGTCCTGTCTTTTGATTCAATTCATTCAATGACAAGGTCCCAAAGGGGGTCTATGTATGACTTAAATCACATGTCATTGTTCTATAACAGTGGTCGGGACCATTTTTGTCTGAGAAGCCATGGACACCACATATTTTGAAAAGTAATTCTGTGAGAGCCATACATTATGTTTAAAACTAAAAATTCAAGTAAATGTGTGCATTTTGTGTAATTTCAACACTAAAAATGCAATAATTATGTCTTTGACTTCTTTTTAATAACATTGTTATGTGTTGCTAATCAATAATGAGTATTTCTTACCATTAATGCGACTTTTTTTATTATCGAACATTTGTCTGCGAGCCAGATGCAGCCATCAATAGGGCCACATCTGGCTCGCGAGCCTTAGGTTCCCGACCCCTGTTCTATAATGATATGACTGTTAGGATTGTACATGCGCAAACTTCAGTGCAGAATGTTTAACTGAAGCACTACAGAGTATTAATGCTAGGTGGGTACTGGTGTACATGCTAAATTAATTTGAAACTCAGCACATTTCCACTTGTGTAACTAGAACCTATATATCATAGCTGATAGTTATAAACCCTTACACATGTGGGTCAATAAAGACATGGTGGGTGGCCATATGTTTAACTATGGCGATATCATTATAAGGGACACCTTCAGTGAGCGTGACAATTAATTAAATTAAAACACGATTAAGTTAATCAGTAATGATCAGGAATGGTCCATTACAACCTGAAAACGAAATGTAGACTTCAAATGTACACACAAGGATATAGCATGCATTTTATTCACGAAGTGGCCATTTGTTACAACGGAAATGACTAAGAAATAGCTTCACTCCCTCTCAGTGGGTTCAAATCGAGCGGGTCTCGCTGAGATAAGACCCAAGTATTGGTTACATTTTCAACTTTATTTGTTTTAAATAGTAAGTAGTTTGTTAACAATATTTCCATTGAGATTGTCACTATTTTCTTCAGTACAGCTGGGGGGATCAGCTTGCATCCTTACTCATACTTTCATATGAATGTGGTGATTTTGATCATGTCATATTATTTATACTTCTGTTTCCATGTAAATGAAGTGATATCCAACAGTATGCCACCGGTCGAGCCTCAGCCGCTTCAGTCAGTACTATCGGTAATAGATTAAATGTCTATGCATTTGAATACTTCTAGATCATTTTGACATTTTTAACAACCGGTTGTGCCAGACTGGACAGAACCGGCTTCATCACACAGCTAGTGAGATGAGTTTTAGTTTAATATAAAATGAGCCTGGATTGATTTCTTTTGTTGTATGTAAAATATGTCTAGATTTTATTCTTTAGTTTTAAACATAATGGGTCTGGATTGATTTCATTTGTTGTATGTAAATAGGTCTAGATTTAATTCTTTAGTTTTAAACATAATGGGTCTGGATTGATTTCTTTTGTTGTATGTAAAACAGGTCTAGATTTAATTCTTTAGTTTTAAACATAATGGGTCTGAATTGATTTCTTTAGTTGTATGTAAAACAGGTCTAGATTTAATTCTTTAGTTTTAAACATAATGAGTCTGGATTGATTTCTTTAGTTGTATGTAAAACAGGTCTAGATTTAAGTCTTTAGTTTTAAACATAATGGGTCTGGATTGATTTCTTTAGTGGTATGTAAAACAGGTCTAGATTTAATTCTTTAGTTTTAAACAAATGAGTTTGGATTGATTTCTTTAGTTGTATGTAAAACAGGTCTAGATTTAATTCTTTAGTTTTAAACATAATGGGTCTGGATTGATTTCTTTAGTTGTATGTAAAATAGGTCTAGATTTAATTCTTTAGTTTTAAACATAATGGGTTTGGATTGATTTCTTTAGTTGTATATAAAACAGGTCTAGATTTAATTCTTTAGTTTTAAACATAATGGGTCTGGATTGATTTCTTTAGATGTATATAAAATAGGTCTAGATTTAATTCTTTAGTTTTAAACATAATGGGTCTCAATTGATTTCTTTAGTTGTATGTAAAACAGGTCTAGATTTAAGTCTTTAGTTTTAAACATAATGGGTCTGGATTGATTTCTTTAGTGGTATGTAAAACAGGTCTAGATTTAATTTTTTTAGTTTTAAACAAATGGGTTTGGATTGATTTCTTTAGTTGTATGTAAAACACGTCTAGATTTAATTCTTTAGTTTTAAACATAATGGGTCTGGATTGATTTCTTTAGTTGTATGTAAAACAGGTCTAGATTTAAGTCTTTAGTTTTAAACATAATGGGTCTGGATTGATTTCTTTAGTGGTATGTAAAACAGGTCTAGATTTAATTTTTTTAGTTTTAAACAAATGGGTTTGGATTGATTTCTTTAGTTGTATGTAAAACACGTCTAGATTTAATTCTTTAGTTTTAAACATAATGGGTCTCAATTGATTTCTTTAGTTGTATGTAAAACAGGTCTAGATTTAATTCTTTAGTTTTAAACATAATGGGTCTGGATTGATTTCTTTAGTTGTATGTAAAATAGGTCTAGATTTAATTCTTTAGTTTTAAACATAATGGGTCTCAATTGATTTCTTTAGTTGTATGTAAAACATGTCTATATTTAAGTCTTTATTTTTAAACATAATGAGTCTGGATTGATTTCTTTAGTTGTATGTAAAACAGGTCTAGATTTAATTCTTTAGTTTTAAACATAATGGGTTTGGATTGATTTCTTTAGTTGTATGTAAAACACGTCTAGATTTAATTCTTTAGTTTTAAACATAATGGGTCTGGATTGATTTCTTTAGTTGTATGTAAAACAGGTCTAGATTTAATTCTTTAGTTTTAAACATAATGGGTTTGGATTGATTTCTTTAGTTGTATGTAAAACACGTCTAGATTTAATTCTTTAGTTTTAAACATAATGGGTCTGGATTGATTTCTTTAGTTGTATGTAAAATAGGTCTAGATTTAATTCTTTAGTTTTAAACATAATGGGTTTGGATTGATTTCTTTAGTTGTATGTAAAACAGGTCTATATTTAAGTCTTTAGTTTTAAACATAATGAGTCTGGATTGATTTCTTTAGTTGTATGTAAAACAGGTCTAGATTTAATTCTTTAGTTTTTAACATAATGGGTTTGGATTGATTTCTTTAGTTGTATGTAAAACACGTCTAGATTTAATTCTTTAGTTTTAAACATAATGGGTCTGGATTGATTTGTTTAGTTGTATGTAAAATAGGTCTAGATTTAATTCTTTAGTTTTAAACATAAAGGGTCTCAATTGATTTCTTTAATTGTATGTAAAACAGGTCTATATTTAAGTATTTAGTTTTAAACATAATGAGTCTGGATTGATTTCTTTAGTTGTATGTAAAACAGGTCTAGATTTAATTCTTTAGTTTTAAACATAATGGGTTTGGATTGATTTCTTTAGTTGTATGTAAAACACGTCTAGATTTAATTCTTTAGTTTTAAACATAATGGGTCTGGATTGATTTCTTTAGTTGTATGTAAAACAGGTCTAGATTTAATTCTTTAGTTTTAAACATAATGGGTTTGGATTGATTTCTTTAGTTGTATGTAAAACACGTCTAGATTTAATTCTTTAGTTTTAAACATAATGGGTCTGGATTGATTTCTTTTGTTGTATGTAAAACACGTCTAGCTTTAATTCTTTAGTTTTAAACATAATGGGTTTGGATTGATTTCTTTAGTTGTATGTAAAACACGTCTAGATTTAATTCTTTAGTTTTAAACATAATGGGTCTGGATTGATTTCTTTAGTTGTATGTAAAACACGTCTAGATTTAATTCTTTAGTTTTAAACATAATGGGTTTGGATTGATTTCTTTAGTTGTATGTAAAACACGTCTAGATTTAATTCTTTAGTTTTAAACATAATGGGTTTGGATTGATTTCTTTAGTTGTATGTAAAACACGTCTAGATTTAATTCTTTAGTTTTAAACATAATGGGTCCTGATTGCAGGGGTGTAGAAGGGGGTCCACCCCGGGCAATTCTTTTTTTTAATTCTATGTTTAGAGGTCTTCATTTACGACCAATTATATCGCAAAAACATGGACTTGCCAATGTTGGTTTGGTTTCTTTGTTTTATGGGTATGAATTAAATCTCTTATAAGAGGGTAGTCACCTCTTCCGCTGATATTGCAGCCACACGTTTTTTTCTAAGAGTGTAGTATCCCCTTCTATGTGGACGTAACCTGTCTTTATTTATATTTATATTATCAAGTTCTCCTTGGTTTGTTATTTAAATTCTGTTAGTGATTCCTTGGGATTTCTGCCTTTCCTGACCAAAATTCAACCCCAAATGACTAGTGGCTGTGATACATTCTTACATTCTTGCACTTCCTGATCTCTGACTAAAACAACTACACGCCGCCCCTATTCGCTCATAGCCATCAATCATTGAACACAATGAACACAATGAGCCATACCAAAAAAAAAAATGTAAGGTCACATAATTTCATTAATGATCCTGGGCTCATTGGGATCAAGTATGCGGAGAGAATGTTTTAATACAAGCGATCCTCAAGTACGGCTTGGGTCCTGAATTCGCACCCCCCCCCCCGGCAGCTATCAGTGAAAAACATGAAAACATGCCTTGATCATCTCATTAACGTCACTTCCCTTTAAACACTATCTGTCGAGTATGAGCGTTCATTAGTAATTGTTGCGACTCAATATTATGTTCATTAGTTGCTGAACGCTTTTCCCGCGCTTGACGATTATAGTTAGTGAACGCTCTTCCCGCCATTGTCTCTATGACGTATTTTTATGCTGATTCGTGACGTATTGTCTATGCAGTATTGTGACGTATGTTTTAGTCGTGCGGCAGTCTTGAGTGGAACCTTGGAGTGATAGGGTGTTTATTATTTAGGTCTGAAAGCGAGCTGCGCTATATTCACATGTTATGTGTATTATATTTACTTAGATATTAAAGTTATAGTTATTATGAAAAGGAGTCGAGTTTGTTCGATGATAGTGAGAATAGTACGACACTTCAACGTATGAAAAGAACTTGACGAATGTAATCAATCCAAGAAGACTTATAGGAGTTGACACTATCCAAGTTTATATTCGATATATTTTGTCTACATTTTAAATATTGTATTTAAGTATTTTCAACTTGTTTTTATTTTAGGATATGTGCACTGTGCATAGAAATAAGATATGTGCAATGTGCATAGAAATAAGATATGTGCACTGTGCATTGAAATAAGATGTGTGCACTGTACATAGAAATAACATATTGCACTGTGCATATAAATGAGATATGTACATTGTGCATAGAAATAAGATATGTGCACTGTGCATAGCAATAAGATATGTGCACTGTGCATATAATTAATTCTTACTTAAAGTCCGACCCCGATAGTCTCTGAGGACAGTGATCTAAGTCCCTTGGTTAAAAAGTTTGAGGATACCTGGACTACGTGATTTAGCGCACACACACACAAAATTTGCTGAATTTAGATGTTAGTGCCTGAAGTGTGTGAATTCTTTCCAACATAATTTTTTTTGTATGTGCCTGTACATATAATGTATCCAGTTACTGTTGTGGTTATTTGAAATCCATATGTAACCATCAAACAATTAAGTGTAGCATGCTGCAGTAGCCATCCAACAATTAAGTTGTAGTATGCTGTAGTAGCCATCAAACAATTAAGTGTAGCATGCTGCAGTGGCAATCAAACAATTAAGTGTAGCATGCTGCAGTAGCCATCCAACAATTAAGTTGTAGCATGCTGCAGTAGCCATCAAACAATCAAGTGTAGCATGCTGCAGTAGGCATCAAACAATTAAGTCTGGCATGCTGCAGTAGCCATCCAACAATTAAGTGTAGCATGCTGCAGTAGGCATCAAACAATTAAGTGTAGCATGATGCAGTAGCCATCCAACAATTAAGTGTAGCATGCTGCAGTAGCCATCAAACAATTAAGTGTAGCATGCTGCAGTAGGCATCAAACAATTAAGTGTAGCATGCTGCAGTAGCCATCAAACAATTAAGTGTAGCATGCTGCAGTAGCCATCAAACAATTAAGTGTAGCATGCTGCAGTAGCCATCAAACAATTAAGTGTACCATGCTGCAGTAGCCATCAAACAATTAAGTGTAGCATGCTGCAGTAGCAATCAAACAATTAAGTGTAGCATGCTGAAGTAACCATCAACAATTAAGTTGTAGCATGCTGCAGTAGCCATCAAACAATTAAGTGTAGCAAGCTGCAGTAGCCATCAAACAATTAAGTTGTAGTATGCTGTAGTAGCCATCAAACCATCAAGTGTAGCATGTTGCAGTGGCCATCAAACAATTAAGTGTAGCATGCTGCAGTGGCCATCAAACAATTAAGTGTAGCATGCTGCAGTGGCAATCAAACAATTAAGTGTAGCATGCTGCAGTAGCCATCCAACAATTAAGTTGTAGCATGCTGCAGTAGCCATCAAACAATTAAGTGTAGCTTGCTGCAGTAGGCATCAAACCATTAAGTGTAGCATGCTGCAGTAGCCATCAAACAATTAAGTGTACCATGCTGCAGTGGCCATCAAACAATTAAGTGTAGCATGCTACAGTAGCCATCCAACAATTAAGTGTAGCATGCTGCAGTAGCCATCAAACAATTAAGTGTAGCATGCTGCAGTGGCCATCAAACAATTAAGTGTAGCATGCTGCAGTAGGCATCAAACCATTAAGTGTAGCATGCTGCAGTAGCCATCAAACAATTAAGTGTACCATGCTGCAGTAGCCATCAAACAATTAAGTGTAGCATGCTGCAGTAGCCATCAAACAATTAAGTGTAGCATGCTGCAGTAGCCATCCAACAATTAAGTTGTAGCATGCTGCAGTAGGCATCAAACCATTAAGTGTAGCATTCTGCAGTAGCCATCAAACAATTAAGTGTACCATGCTGCAGTAGCCATCAAACAATTAAGTGTAGCATGCTGCAGTAGCCATCCAACAATTAAGAATAGCATGCTGCAGTAGGCATCAAACAATTAAGTCTGGCATGCTGCAGTAGCCATCCAACAATTAAGTGTAGCATGCTGCAGTAGGCATCAAACAATTAGGTGTAGCATGCTGCAGTAGCCATCCAACAATTAAGTGTAGCATGCTGCAGTAGCCATCAAACAATTAAGTGTAGCATGCTGCAGTAGCCATCAAACAATTAAGTGTACCATGCTGCAGTAGCCATCAAACAATTAAGTGTAGCATGCTGCAGTAGCCATCAAACAATTAAGTGTAGCATGCTGCAGTAGCCATCAAACAATTAAGTGTACCATGCTGCAGTAGCCATCAAACAATTAAGTGTAGCATGCTGCAGTAGCCATCTAACAATTAAGTGTACCATGCTGCAGTAGCCATCAAACAATTAAGTTGTAGCATGCTGCAGTAGCCATCAAACAATTAAGTGTAGCATGCTGCAGTAGCCATCAAACAATTAAGTGTACCATGCTGCAGTAGCCATCAAACAATTAAGTGTAGCATGCTGCAGTAGCCATCCAACAATTAAGTGTAGCATGCTGCAGTAGCCATCCAACAATTAAGTGTAGCATGCTGCAGTAGCCATCAAACCATTAAGTGTACCATGCTGCAGTAGCGATCAAACAATTAAGTGTAGCATGCTGAAGTAGCCATCAAACCATCAAGTGTAGCATGCTGCAGTAGCCATCCAACAATTAAGTGTAGCATGCTGCAGTAGCCATCCAACAATTAAGAATAGCATGCTGCAGTAGGCATCAAACAATTAAGTGTAGCATGCTGCAGTAGCCATCAAACAATTAAGTGTAGCATGCTGAAGTAGCCATCAAACCATTAAGTGTAGCATGCTGCAGTAGCCATCAAAGAATTAAGTGTAGCATGCTGCAGTAGCCATCAAACCATTAAGTGTACCATGCTGCAGTAGCCATCAAACAATTAAGTGTAGCATGCTGCAGTAGCAATCAAACAATTAAGTGTAGCATGCTGAAGTAACCATCAACAATTAAGTTGTAGCATGCTGCAGTAGCCATCAAACAATTAAGTGTAGCAAGCTGCAGTAGCCATCAAACAATTAAGTGTAGCATGCTGCAGTAGCCATCAAACAATTAAGTGTAGCATGCTGCAGTAGCCATCAAACAATTAAGTGTAGCATGCTGCAGTAGCCATCAAACAATTAAGTGTAGCATGCTGCAGTAGCCATCAAACAATTAAGTGTAGCATGCTGCAGTAGCCATCAAACAATTAAGTGTAGCATGCTGCAGTAGCCATCAAACAATTAAGTGTAGCATGCTGCAGTAGCCATCAAACAATTAAGTGTAGCATGCTGCAGTAGCCATCAAACAATTAAGTGTAGCATGCTGCAGTAGCCATCAAACAATTAAGTGTAGCATGCTGCAGTAGCCATCAAACAATTAAGTGTAGCATGCTGCAGTAGCCATCAAACAATTAAGTGTAGCATGCTGCAGTAGCCATCAAACAATTAAGTGTAGCATGCTGCAGTAGCCATCAAACAATTAAGTGTAGCATGCTGCAGTAGCCATCAAACAATTAAGTGTAGCATGCTGCAGTAGCCATCAAACAATTAAGTGTAGCATGCTGCAGTAGCCATCAAACAATTAAGTGTAGCATGCTGCAGTAGCCATCAAACAATTAAGTGTAGCATGCTGCAGTAGCCATCAAACAATTAAGTGTAGCATGCTGCAGTAGCCATCCAACAATTAAGTTGTAGCATGCTGCAGTAGCCATCAAACAATTAAGTATTAGCATGCTGCAGTAGCCATCCAACAAATAAGTTGTAGCATGCAGCAGTAGCCATCCAACAATTAAGTTGACGCATCCTCCACGCAAGTCAATTATCCTCAGAAACATTGCAAAACAAATTTGTCTCTTTTTTTTTTAATGCCGACATTGAAAACAGCTTTGCCGTAAGATTTATTTGAAATGTATATTTTTAATTCTTTTTTTAAATTCTAATTCCAATTCAGTAATAATAGCAGCGCCCTTTAAATTAGCTGACCTTCTCAGTGGTCATTCGCTACCACATTGAAAACCCATGGCAGTGGTGTAGCTAGGTTTGGTGTCACCCGGTGCGGTAAACTACTGGTGCCAACCCCCCCCCCCCTCACCCCCCAAAAAATAATAATTCCGTGATGTATTTCTCCTTGTTAAAATAAGTCAACAGTATAACAATGACTAGAACAGAAACACATACATCGAACGTCATGAGGTCAATGTATTTAAAAACTGTAACAACGTTAAGTTATGGTTATACTTACATTAAATTGACTTTATTTAAAATTTTCCTTTCCTTGTCTTCAAAGCTGCGAACCTTTTGAGCATAACTACAAAAATCCTCGCATCCTTTATATCCATGATAAGAATCTCCTTCACATGATTTGCAAGGACATTTTTAAATTCATTTTGGTTTTTGGTGAAAGGTAAGATGCAGATGCTTTTTTCTGTTGATGTACTCCTCTTTAGTCTCATTCGGTGCTCTTTAAGCACTGGGTCATTATCAGAAATACATTATAATTCATCCCAGATAATGATAAATTAGCAGGTTCTCCATTTTATTACTTAGTCTTAGCATCTCAACCATTTCAAGAAAGTTTCAGTGAAGATTCATCTTCGCTGTGACCACGAAATGCCAGATTTTGCTTTGCAAGAAACAATGTGATATCCAGCAACCTGTGCAAGATATCCCTTAACTTTTTCTTCTCCCTGTTCATCACATCGATAAGTTCGGCATCAATTGTTTTGTGTATCCTAAGTCCTGCTGCTAATGCCTTACACTTTTTAAGGCAACATAGGTGCTCTTCAGATGCCTCATGATTTTGTAATTTTGGGCTCAGTTTCCCCCACTTATCAAAGCCAGTAACAAATGTGGATGTTCTTTCTGTAACATACACATCAAACAATCTGCAGCAAAAACAATACAATTTCTGACTGACAAGTGAATAAACCATACACGAGCTCAGTATTTTCTCGTCATTTTGCATCATCCCGTAGAACCATAGTATTGTTAGTTGGCGAACGCCTACTTTAGATTTCGCATTTTGCCCTGTCACTACGCTGAATAGTCCAGTCCTTGTTCTGAAACGATGTACTCCATATTTTAATAATTTTAGAACGAAAATTATCTGGAACTGGTACATTTCAGAGAGAAGCATCTGATGAAATGTGCCAGTTTTTGTCATTAACCATTAGACTTACAGTATCTTGGTTTGAATCAACATTATCAGCCGTCAATTCTGTTTTTTTTTTTTTTTTGGAATTTCACTGCTGACAGCCACTAGGGTCTTTAGATTTGTGGATGCCGTGGTTTATGATATAATAATCTTGAACAATAAAAATGCTTTAATTTGTTCATGTTTAAGACAACAAACAAAATAATTACTGACGACAGTTAAAAAAAGAACAGTCAGAGCACTGTCCAAAATACAATACAGAAAGGTAACAGGTGAAACCCAGCTGTCAAAATAGGACAACCATGCTCAAATGTTAAGGGGCGATACTAGTGACGAGTCGGGGGGGGGGGGGGAATATAAATTTTTGGGTGTTTCTGGTTTTCGTTTTATTTTATATATTTTTTAAAAAACCTTTTTTTTTTTTAATTTTAAAATCAATATTAAATNGGTGGGGGGGGGGGGGGGGGGGAAATATTAATTTTTGAGTGTTTCTGGCTTTCGATTTATATTATATATGTCTTCAAAAACCTTTTCTTTATTTAAATTTCAAAATTAAGAATTGATCATTAAAAGATTGACAGTTTGTAAAATAATATACATTTTTAACCCTATGTATGGGTAAAAATTCATTTTTACTGTTTTTAATTTGTCCATCCATCCATCCCTGTGGCCCTACAGCCCATGTAGGGCTTTGGCCTGCCTCCTACTTCCTTCGACTCAGACCTAACTAATGCCTTTCTTTTCCATGCTTGGACTTCCAGCTTGGACTTTTTAATTTTTACCGATTCGTATAGTCTACTTGAATCGCCCGACCACACCGTATTTGGCATCAATGAAAAGCCCTTTTCTCAAAATTTAGACAAATATAGCCTCCTGTCACTTAAGGAAGGCTCCAAACACTTCAATCGGCATGGAGTAATGACTGTGTTTTTCCGACTTAAACATATGGTCATCCATGGGCGCCCGCAGGAGGGGGGGGGCAAGGGGGGCACATTCCCCCCCCCCTGGATTGAATGGATACATTTTTTTTAGACAAAAATAGACAAAAAATGTATTAAAGTAAAGAGAAAATAAAGAGAAAGTAACTAAGCTGATGTCCTGTCAGTTCGTTCACCATACAAATAAGCTACAGTAAATTAAAACTACATTAAAACATTACTAAACATTTTTGCCGCCCCCCCCCCCCCCCCCCCCCCTTTCTGCGGGCGCCCATGTGGTCATCTCATTTCTGACGCATCAACCTTGAACTTTTAATAAAGCACGCATTTGGATTGGTAAAATTTGTGAAAAATGTTGGTGTGTTCGGTTATCCTTTTATGAATCTCGAGTGTCTTCTGTAAATATGCAATTTTTCAATTGGGTGTCACCCCTATAATGGTGTCACCCGGTGCGGTCAGCACCCCCCTCGCTACGCCACTGGTACTTATGAAGGGACAATTATTTCAGGTTTTTTATCGAGATCCTCGCGTGGACTTTAAATCCTACTACAACATCTGCCCATCCAAGAACATAACGTCAATTGGTCTGATTGTGTCGTCATACCATTATGATTATGGTGGCAAACAGAATGATGTCGTATTATGTGTTGCTACACATTGGAATTCATCTGAAACTGCCCGTTATTTGCAACTTAAAGGTGAGTTACAAAGTAACACAATTAACAGAACATGACGTAATTTAGACTTAAATTCTAAAAGGAATTGATTTAAAATTAAACACTAACATGTCTTAAATTAGACTTAAACACCAATATGACTTTAAACACCGACATGACTTTATTAAACACCGGCACGACTTTATTAAACACAGACATGACTTTATTAAACACCGACATGACTTTATTAAACACCGGCATGACTTTATTAAATACCGACATGACTTTATTAAACACCAGCATGACTTTATTAAACACCAGCATGGCTTTATTAAACACCGAGACGACTTTATCAAACACCGAAATGACTTTATCAAACACCAACATGACTTTAACAAACACCAACATGACTTTATTAAACATCAACATGACCAACAACCGATTTAAACTGCGTACTTGTTCTAGCTAAGTCATTTCCCTTCAAGTTGACTTATTCATGTGTTGTTCTATTTATTAAGGCGACTGTGATGAGCTCTGTAATGCTCTGGTGATCTTTCTATAAATCTCAACAATTTAGTACACTATATTGTTGTTTTTTTGTTGTTGTTTTTTTTGTTTTTTTAAATGTGCCAAGGAAACACAATTACAATGTAAGTCAGAAGACCAACAGATCGTTTACTAATTAAAATGTAACATAAACCACATATCATCATTATTGTGAGTCCCTACCCCAATGAATGCAGGGGTCACTTGCTTGTGGTCGCCGGGAGCGGGTAACTGTCCACTGTCAACACAGTTACTGCTATGTAATAAAAAAATAACAAATATTTATATTAGGGCACTCAAGGCGAAAAAAAAAATTTAATAATAACGTCATGGTTTTTAAAATGTTCTGGTTTTGATTTTGAAAATGAATGGTCAAGTTAATATATGTATTATGGTGAAACATCTTGAGCTATAACAATGTTTAAACTACAAGGTATACGTCAAGTATTTGAGGTGATTTTAATTTTTAAGGTAGTTTTCAATCTTTACATTTCAGAGGCCGCAACAGAGAAGGAAGAGAGCCAAACAACGTCAGCATCAGATATAAGCTTAATAGCTTTGCTTGTTTTTATAATAGTTTGGCTGACCGTCCAGTTTTTTATTTTCTGCGACCTCGAGAAAAATAAGCTGAAAAAGAGTAGGTTAACATTCTGAAACCATTCGATTTTTATCTTAGAATATACTTACACATTTATGCTGTGATGCCAACGCCAGCTTTAGGGTGCCCTCGCACAGGGCGCCGTGGCCATAGGGGGCGACTGGGGCGCCCAGTAAATATTAAAATTCCCTTAGTTTATTATAGTGAAGTGTGAACCTCGGGTCCGGGGGTCGAGAAACGGTCTCCTAACTTTTCGTACTATCGCTTTTTATACAGCTTGAAAGTGGCATCCTCAATTTGTATACTAACACTGAGGTTGCGACCAACCGAAAGGGCGTGGAATTTATTTCATTACTACCGAAGGGGGCGCCAAACGGGTACTTCGCACAGGGCGAACGTTTACCTGAGGCCGGCCCTTTTTTGTATGCATCGACAAGGTTGTCTTAATTTTAAATTGTATGCATAACGCAATGGCATTGGAAGAGGCGTGTGGCAGGGTCGGCACTAGAGGGTGTCGAGCGGGGATCGCCGATGGCACGCGGGTGTAAGGGCCCCGCTTTTGTGAGTAACCAGGTGTTGCTGAGAAAGTTGTCTGCATAACTATTGGTGTCTCTCAAAAACATTTTGAGTGATATTTAGTGTAAAAATAGTATATAGTACTTAACTGGGGTATTTATGCCTTGACGCATATATATAGGACCTGTATTGTCAGAGGGGTCACCTCTATCCATTTGAGGACCCCCAATACTAAATTAAGGGTTCACAAGATCATCTCGAACATCATCATTTTGATCGTCTTCATTACATTCCTGATTGTTGTCATCAGCATCAGTGTTAGATTCACTGCTAGAATATCAAAATCACTACAGATACTTTGTTCAGTCATTGTGCAATAATAATTGTTTTACCATGTTACTTACACACACACAAAACATCCTTGAACACAACAAAAGCTAGTAAGCAGTAAACGAAGGTCACAATTAAAATGCCAGGATGTGCTGGAATATGCAAGAAGCAATCTGATTAGCTGGTACGAAGACCATCCAGCCAATCTCGAGACTTGATTGATCGGGCGGATAGATCAGCCCATCCATCTTGCTAGAATTAAATTTGTTTTTAAAAAGTAGATCGGGCATCTCTCCCACACTATTTATCTCCCTTGAGGTTCCCTGGTTTCAAATAAATAAGTTTAAAATATCAATTTTGAAATACAGCGTTATTAATATTTTAAAACTGGAAGAATGGGGGGGGGGGCGGTTGGTAGGGGTGAAGCAGATTTTAAGGCTCCGTGCAAGCAAAAGAAAGGGATTTAATTATTTTATTGGTTAGGGGGAGGGGGGGATAAAAACTACTCAGCTAGGAGCAGGGGGGTAACAGTGTTTCTTTTAATTTCTCCCGTGGGGGGGGGCACTTTAGATTTTCGGGGGGGGGGAAGGGGCGGAGCTAAGGTGGGCATAGGGGGTATATGTCCCCGGGTACCAGACCAGCGGGGACATCTGTGGGTTCTATGGGCTGTAGTATTAATCGATGAAAATAANGGGGGTAAAAATGAATCGTGTCCCCTGGCACCAAAAACACACGCCAGTGACGTAGAAAAGTGGGGGTTGGGGGCGAATAGTTGGTCTTCCCAGGTGTCTTTTTATCTTTATATTGGGTGGCGGGAGTTTTGGATAACTGCAGAGTGTCTGTCGTGAAGGGTAGCGTGGCATAAAAATTAAACCCACCTAGGGTGGCTCTACAACTAGGCACGCCACTGGGCAGTGTATATATCTGCACCAAAATTGGTTGTCAAGGCAAGCAATGCTTCCATTTTTATCGGGAACTAAGGCAGAAATCGAGCATTCCGATGGCTTTTCCTAACCAGAAAATATTTGATTATTGAACCATCAAGAGGTAGGCCCTACATTTTGGAGTAAATATGATCAGGGAAAATAATTTTTCAAACGTTAGGTGAGGCATCATGGCGCCCAGTTCCACACATAAACTAAATTTATTCTGGTTGTGGTGCGCCCAAGATAATCATTTGACACAAGATTAGATTCAACCCCTCAAGGTCACATTGATCGACGTCAAGGAAGGGATAGCATTAATTGAGGAATCAAAAGAGTCTCAGGGTCCCTTTATTTAAAAAATAATAAATTCAAAATGCAGTTTTGTATTGTGGTGCAAATTTAATTTATCTTTCAGACAATTTGTGAAGGGGCATTTCAGACTTTCATATATATACTATTAGATGTCTAGTGGAGAAATGCTAAGAATACAACAACAAAATGCAACAAATATATGTAGACTACAACAAATCAGATTATGATAGCATAGAAAGGAAATACCTCTACAATGCTCTCCTGGAACTTGGAGTCGCTAACAAACTTATCCGACTCATACATATGACGATGGATAACTCCAAAAGTATAATCAAAGTACAGAATCAAATTAATCAGAACCCCAGACAAGGAAATCCATGCATCCGTTTCAACATCAAATTATAAAAAGGCATTAGAAACATACACGTGAGCACCAGAGAGGTAATACAGAACAACCACAAGGAACTTTATAAAGCCAGCCACTGCAATACCTGTCATACACAGACGACATAGCGCTCCTTGGTAGAAGCAGCAATGATATAACTGAAGCTTTCAGGGAACTTGAAGATGCCACGGTCAAATCTGGTCTTAGTGTAAATAAAGCGAAGGCAATATATCTGATAATGTCAGGAAATGCGCACAATGATGACAACATCAGTATGAACCTTTGAGAGAGTAGCTACTTTCAAATATCTAGGGGTGACTATAAATAAGCAAAAGAGAAATACAAATATGAAAGAAATGATAACAGCATGCAACCGTTCTTATTTCAACTTACAAAAGCTACTATGAAGCAAAAAAACTCTCTAGGGGAACACAGAAGGCAATATACACCACTATCATAAGACCAGCAGTAACTTAAGTAAGTGAGACTTAGTTCCTACCAGAAAAGCAGAGAACCTGCTCAATATATGACCCGATGATAGACAATTTTGTTTTGGGATTCCGTACGAACCAAGAGTTATTTCAATTGTACAAATACCCATCCATAGTCGCAACAATAGAAAAGGAACAGCCCTGGACAGGACACATTGAAAGAATGCCGGATTCTGGAGCAGCAAAAACGCTCTACAGGCAGAAACCTAGGGGCAGACAGCTCAACGGTCGACCAAGACTGAGATGGATTGACGATGTAGAGAAGGACTTACAAAGGTTGGATCGATCCGAATGGAAGAATGTGGTGGAGCAGGCCAGGGCTGTGGTGGAGCAGGCCAGGGCTGTGGTGGAGCAGGCCAGGGCTGTGGTGGAGCAGGCCAGGGCTGTGGTGGAGCAGGCCAGGGCTGTGGTGGAGCTGGCCAGGGCTGTGGTGGAGCAGGCCAGGGCTGTGGTGGAGCAGGCCAGGGCTGTGGTGAAGCAGGCCAGGGCTGTGGTGGAGCAGGCCAGGGCTGTGGTGGAGCAGGCCAGGGCTGTGGTGGAGCAGGCCAGGGCTGTGGTGGAGCAGGCCAGGGCTGTGGTGGAGCAGGCCAGGGCTG
>CAXITT010000313.1:850720-861177 GCA_964033795.1 Lymnaea stagnalis | reverse complement strand
ATTTTTTTTAATTGTTTTTTTTTTTTTTTCAAGCCTAAAAAGATTTTATTTCACCATTTTTTCTCTTTACAAGGCTTAAACGCAAACCCCCCCCCCCCACCGGAACTTTATCCTTAAAGCGAGAGAGAGAGGGGGATCAAACGCTTCCAAACACCAACCAATGTTCCCCCACCCCAACGTTTTTTTTTTTTAATTTAGTTTTTTTGGTATAGTCTTAAAAGTTTTAAGACTATACCAAAAAAACTAAATTTAATGTATTACATTTCATGCGTGTCAAACATGTATTCGATGCCAGCAAACGTAGCTGTAGTCGCCAGCAAACGTAGCCGTAATCGCCAGCAAACGTAGCCGCGATGGTCACAGTGCAAACATTCTCATTTCAGATAATACTAAGTACTCTCCGTTTCTTGGCACAGGACGGGTGATTTCTAGTTTCTTTTGTTTGACATCAACTGGCGTGCTGGATGGACGGTACGGCGTGTGTCGGGGGGAGGGGGGGTATTCAAGTTAACTTACCAGATGTGTGAGAGTTTGCAGACGATTCCAGTAACGGGACTGCGTACTGTAGAATGGTGGAGAGCAATACGATTTGAAAGTCAGAATGGATCCAAGGGAAAGGTCACGATGACATACATCAGGAATTTCTGTGTCAGCATACTTCTGTTGGGAAAGCCGGAAATACTTTTTTGTTCTTTCTTTAAAATGGCGGAGTTCGTCAAAGTACCTTATTAACTAACACTAAACAGCTCTTAATCCTGGTCCTGCAGACTTTGGTCAAGAACTCGATGGTGTGCAAATGTAAAGCCCAAAAGGTGTGGTAATACACCACCCGATGGTGCGCAAATGAATGGTGCTGGTTGCGTAAGTAAGTGGATACTCTCTCTAGCCTGGGATTGCAAGTTTCGGTACTGTGAGACGTCACACACTCTAACTTTCAGAGCGCTACTCGGAAATTCTTTGTGGGCCGAACTGCTGAGACGAGGTGCGTTATGGAAAGTTTCTTAGCCTGGAGGGGAATACAAGAAAGATAAGATGAAATAAATGAGTGGTTTAGGCCTCACCTCCGTTATAGTAATCGTTCAACACACAATCCACTTTACTCACATAACTTCACACACACACACTAACAAACTTACTCGCATAACTTTACACGGGCACACACACATACGAACGCAAACCTTTGCATTCCGCGCGGCAACCGAGTTTAGAGAGCGATAACAGACGTGATTGCAAAGGATTATTGTCTTAATATATAAATGCAATGCACACACATCCGGACCAAAAAACAACAAAAATGGCTGCAATAGTCTGTCAAAGGACGTTCATTTCTTGTTCATTTCTTGTCCATTTCTAGTTAATTTCTAGTCCATTTCTTGTCCATTTCTTGTTCATTTCTTGTCCATTTCTAGTTAATTTCTAGTCCATTTCTTGTCCATTTCTTGTCCATTTCTTGTTCATTTCTTGTGCATTTCTTGTCCATTTCTTGTTCATTTCTTGTCCATTTCTTGTTCATTTCTTGTGCATTTCTTGTCCATTTCTAGTTAATTTCTAGTACATTTCTTGTCCATTTCTTGTCCATTTCTTGTCCATTTCTTGTTCATTTCTTGTGCATTTCTTGTCCATTTCTTGTTCATTTCTTGTACATTTCTAGTTAATTTCTAGTCCATTTCTTGTCCATTTCCTGTCCATTTCTTGTTCATTTCTTGTCCATTTCTTGTCCATTTCTTGTTCATTTCTTGTCCGTTTCTTGTCCATTTCTTGTCCATTTCTTGTTCGTTTCTTGTCCATTTCTTGTCCATTTCTTGTCCAATGTCCATTTCTTGTCCATTTCTTGTTCATTTCTTGTCCATTTCTTGTCCATTTCTTGTCCATTTCTTGTCCATTTCTTGTTCATTACTCCTTCATTTCTTGTCCATCCATTTCTTGCTCATTTCTCCCAGTGTGCTCATGTTCAAAATGAAACGGCTACAATATCAACACACGTGGTCAGCAGGCCGCAAAATCGTTGGGTTCTACTAATCCAGACGTGTCCACCCCGCTCCCCCGTCATAGCAGCATAGGCGTATTCGTGGGAGGGACACATGGTATTCGCGGCAAGAACTGCCACCGCGCCCCTTTCACGCTTGAAAATTTAATGTTTCATGGAAGTAAGTTTCACCAAAAAGTATACAAAGCAGAGCAGGAAGATCAATGAGCAGCATTTTAGCTTAGTCGAAACCTTCAAACTAAGTTGTTGGTTGACAAAAAAAGGTTGTTTTAAATGTATTAAAATTCTTTTCCCGCTCATCGATTTCGCGCCCCCTTCAAGTGGCGCCCAAGGCACGCGCTGTGTCAGGGCATACCATCGGCACGCCCCGGCCATTTTTTTCACACACCCCGCCCAGATAATCCCTTCTTCTCCTTCCTCTTGATCGTGATATTTTTCTTCCTCAACGTCAGAACAGTGGCGTAGCTTGGGTTAATGACACCCCAGGTGAGTGGGGGAGGGGTGGAGGGGGGCAGGCTAATTTCAATGCCACCCGCTCCACGAAAATATTCCGCATTTGCCAAAATATGCCACCACCCAATCTCTAGATCTGTCGTCATGGATGATGAAATGAATGGCAGACTCGCAAAAGCTAGTGCCCTATTTGGCAGGCTCCGCAGGACTGTTTGGGACAGGAGAGGTATTAGTCGAGAAACAAAGCTCAAGGTCTATAGCGCAGCAGTCCTCCCGACACTGCTTTATGGATGTGAAACGTGGACTGTCTACCAGCGCCACGCCAAGAAACTGAATCATTTTCACACTACCTGCCTCAGGAAACTCCTCGACATCAGGTGGCAAGACAAAGTCCCCGACACCGAGGTCCTCGCTAGAGCGAAACTACCTAGTATCTTCACCACTCTGATGCAGTCTCAGCTCCGTTGGATGGGACACGTAGCCCGTATGGCAGACCACCGGCTCCCGAAACAAATATTCTTTGGAGAACTCACGATAGGCAAGCGCTCCCAAGGAGGCCAAAGAAAGCGTTACAAAGACTCACTGAAAGTGGCACTAAAGGCCTTCAGCATAAACACTACTCAATGGGTGCAGACAGCCCAGGACAGAGCCAGATGGAGAGCTGCTGTCAAGAAGGGGGCTAAATCCCATGAAGCTAAGAGAATAACCACAGCTGAGACACGCAGGCTTGTCCGAAAGAGCAACATTAGGTCATCGTCTGAAGCAACTATTCCATGCCCACGGTGTCATAGATTATTCCGTGCAAGGATCGGTCTAACAAGCCACCTAAGAGCTCACCGTAAACCCACCCCCCCCCCCCCCGCCCGCCCCTAACCGGATGATTCGATGGTCCTTGTCGACTTCGACGGACGAACAACATTACATGGAAACAATTGCTGCCCCCCTTCCCTCTCGCACCCGCCCTACTCCTTTCCTCAGCCAATGCTTCAGACAACCACTCGAATTATTCATCTCATCAATTTCTCCATTTGACCCACCTGCTACTGTCCTCAATTTGATTTCAACTCTATTTAAAGGTAGTGTTTCACCCATATGATATAATGATGATGTAGATGCAATGTCTATTTTTGGCACACCCGGTGATAATTCCTGATAGTCGTTATTGACCTGATGAAATATGCAGGTCCCTCAATGGATCTCACAAAAATGACTAAATGCGCCCCATCAAAACAAAATACAAAAACAACCCCCCCCCCGCACACACACACACACAAACAGACTAAAACATGGACTTTGACCAAGGGAATTGTTCAAACGCGTTACACTTGAACTTTGACCTTGGTGGCATCTGCCCGTGGATACACATCTGGAAAACAAGCAGGATGATGTGTACCTGAGACGGTTTGTCTATCACTAGAATCGCACAAGGCATAAACATCACCATCACTTCACTAAGTTCAGGCATCAATGTTTAGTGTGACCGAAAAATCCCTTAAGAAACAATTCCTGGCTTTAAAACTATGACTCTAATTCCTGGCTTTAAACTATGACTCTAATTCCTGACTTTAAAACTGTGACTCTAATTCCTGGCTTTACAACTGTGACTCTAATGCCTGACTTTGAAACTATGACTCTAATTCCTGACTTTAAAACTGTGACTCTAATTCCTGGCTTTCAAACTATGACTGTAATTCCTAGCTTTAAAACTGTGACTCTAATTCCTGACTTTAAAACTATGACTCTAATTCCTGACTTTAAAACTATGACTCTAATTCCTGACTTTAAAACTATGACCCTAATTCCTGGCTTTAAAACTATGACTCTAATTCCTGACTTTAAAACTATGACTCTAATTCCTGACTTTAAAACTATGACCCTAATTCCTGGCTTTAAAACTATGACTCTAATTCCTGACTTTAAAACTACGACCCTTATTCCTGGCTTTAAAACTATGACTCTAATTCCTGACTTTCAAACTATGACCCTAATTCCTGGCTTTAAAACTATGACAATAATTCCTAACTTTAAAACTATGACCCTAATTCCTGACTTTAAAACTGTGACTCTAATTCCTGACTTTAAAACTATGAATGCCTGACTTTAAAACTGTGACTCTAATTCCTGGTTTTAAAACTATGACTCTAATTCCTGGCTTTAAACTATGACTCTAATTCCTGACTTTAAAACTGTGACTCTAATTCCTGACTTTAAAACTGTGACTCTAATTCCTGGCTTTAAAACTGTGACTCTAATGCCTGACTTTAAAACTGTGACTCTAATTCCTGACTTTAAAACTGTGACTCTAATTCCTGGCTTTAAAACTGTGACTCTAATTCCTGGCTTTAAAACTATGACTCTCATTCCTGACTTTAAAACTATGACTCTAATTCCTGACTTTAAAACTGTGACTCTAATTCCTGGCTTTAAAATTGTGACTCTAATTCCTGGCTTTAAAACTGTGACTCTAATTCCTAACTTTAAAACTATGACTCTAATTCCTGGCTTTAAAACTATGACTCTTATTCCTGTCTTTCAAACTATGACTCTAATTCCTGACTTTAAAACTATGACTCTAATTCCTGGCTTTAAAACTATGACTCTTATTCCTGGCTTTCAAACTGTGACTCTAATTCCTAACTTTAAAACTATGACTCTAATTCCTGGCTTTAAAACTATGACTCTTATTCCTGTCTTTCAAACTGTGACTCTAATTCCTGGCTTTAAAACTGTGACTCTAATTCCTGGCTTTAAAACTGTGACTCTAATTCCTGACTTTCAAACTATGACTCTAATTCCTGACTTTAAATCTATGACTAATTCCTGACTTTTATACTATAACTAAAATTCCTGAAAAAAAAAAAAAAAAAAAAAGAGGAAAAAAATGTAAACTAGCCGTTTTCGCAGGCAGAAACGATCATAGGCGGGGAGTGGGGGGGGGGTAAAGGCGGGTATAGGGAGCCCCATCGGGAGCACTGGTACAGCTAGTCATTATGTACTCTCTTGGGGCGGATTAATGGGGCCCCTTTGTAAAATGGGGATCTGGAGCCCCATTGGGAGCCCCGTAGTTTTTAGAAATTGAGCACCCGTAAGTCAGGTCACTGGGAGCAGCTTTAAGATCGATTTTTCGGACCCCTTTAAAACTGGTCATTTGGAGACCCCCGTTTGACGGACTATAGAGACGCTCATGTGACGGATTATTGAGACGCCCCTGTGACGGACTATAGAGACGCCCCTGTGACGGACTATAGAGAAGCCCCTGTAGTTTGAAACAAAACATCAGCGAATCAAATGACCTGCCATTTGACCCACAAAATATAATAAAAATACAAACAGCTGATTAGCTATCAGCCAATCACACGTCCACTTGAAAAAAAAAGAAAGGGGGGTTCTTAAAACATTCGGATCCCGATACCCGAGGTCACCACACCACGGATGCTTTCATCGCCACGGTTTGAGCACCACTGTCGGGAGACGCCACCGTGTCTGTGGAATGCTCGTCCGTGTTAACTCGAGCAAGTTACTCAAAGTTATGAATGATCCAGCCACGGTCTTTGAACGAGGGTTCGAATCCACTGCGTTGTCATGGTTACCGAGGCAGAAGAGGAAGTAGAAATATTGTTCAACATAGTGTGGTTGATTGTTGTGTTGTTGGTTTTTTTGGTCAAACATTCACGGACAGGAGGACGTGAAAGAAGAAATAATCAAAGAAAAGAAGAATAAACGATCAGATCCCAAATAAGTAGGGTTTGTGTTTGTTTGTTTGTTTGTGTGTGTGTGTGTGTGAGTGCGTGCGTGTGTGTGTGAGATTAACTTTGAATTGTCTTTTCCAAGGTTCATTTGTCTGATCTTCGATTAAAACATTCACAGGATGCTCGTTTGAAGCGCCCACGTCATAATGGCGATGATTATTTTTCTGTTAGTGATTCGGAATATGTCTAAGATTGTTGTCCTTGAGAGTGAGGCAAAGACGTCATTAAAATTTATGGGGACTTTTTAATACGTTCGCTTTGAATTGTGACGTTTGAGTGTTTTCCAAAACTTCATTGCATAGGGGAAAGGTGGGGGTGCCCCAATAGGGAAAAGGTTGGAGCGTTCTCCAATAGGGGAAAAGGTGGGTTTTCCTCTATAGGGAAAAGGTGGGATACCGTCTATAGGAAAAAGGTGGGGTGTATTCCATAGGAGAAAGGTAAGTCACCCCATAGGTGGAAAGGTGGGGTGCCACCAAAAGAAGAAAGGTGGGGGTGCCACCAAAAGGAGAAAGGTGGGGGATGCCCCTCACAGAGGAAAGATGGGGTGTCCCCCAATAGGGAAAAGGAGGGGGTGTACTCCATAAGGCAAAGTTTGGGGTGCCCCCTATCCAAAGGGGAAAGGTGGGACTGTACCCCCCACAGCCCAAAACACACATATGGTCGCCAAAATTGGTCGGTGACACCTAGGGCCCAAGACACCTCACCCAGGACAGACGGGTCGCCAATGTCACACAGTGTTATGTCACAGGTCACTAGCGTGACGGTATGCGCTTATTCGCCCTCACTTCTCGGGGCGAGCTTAAGCCCCCCCCCCCCCAACCCTCTGATCTTATCAATGGCAGAAGTGCCCCGCTGACGGGCGGATATAACGAGATTGATTTGGAGCGACGGCGCAGGATTAAGGCAGATTAAAGTTAGATTAGGCTTATTGGAGGTGAGGCGATCACAGTCTCGGGGCACCCACAATTACGGGCGTCTAGCTCCGAGGACATTAGAAACAGTAACACAACAACAAAAAGTAAAGGAAGAGAACGGAGAGAAGTGTGAAGGAAAAAATACAAAAACTTTGGGGTTAGAGGGTACGGACGTCACACGTCCCGTACAGACACATGGCTTTTTAAGGACGTGGACGTCATTTAGAATCTACTCTGCTTCTCTCGTAACCCACAATTCTGCAAGCTTTTTATCTTCACTTCCTTTATCTCTACTTGCTTCTGTCCGCTTCTCCCTACTTTCTTCTATCCCTTTCCCTCTACTTGCTTCTACCCCATTCTCCCTACTTGCTTCTACCCAATTCTTCCTATTTGCTTCTACCCCCTTCTCCCTACTTTCTTCTATCCCTTTCCCTCTACTTGCTTCTACCCCATTCTCCCTACTTGCTTCTCCCCAATTCTTCCTATTTGCTTCTACCCCCTTCTCCCTACTTTCTTCTATCCCTTTCCCTCTACTTGCTTCTACCCCCTTCTCCCTTCTTGCTTCTACCCCTTCTCCCTATTTACTTCTATCCCCCCTCCCTACTTGCTTCTACCCCCTTATCCCTATTTGCTTCTACCCTCTTCTCCCTACTTGCTTCTACCCCCTTCTCCTTATTTGCTTCTACCCCCTTCTCCCTACTTGCTTCTACCCCATTCTCCCTACTTGCTTCTACCCAATTCTTCCTACTTGCTTCTACCCCCTTCTCCCTACTTGCTTCTATACCCTTCCCTCTACTTGCTTCTATCCACCTCTCTCTGTTACTTCCAACCCATATATCCATGTTACCACTGCCAACTTCTCCCTGATATCCCAAACCTCTTCTCCCTATGAACCCAAACAATTTATTTCTCTCAGTTACTTCCAACCCCCTTCTCACAACTTCCTATAAACCCATCTCCCTGCAAGCCCCATTTCCCATGTCCTTGTCACTATAAGCTCCATTCCACTTCTCCCTTTTTAGATTCAACCGTCGTCTCCATGTTAATGCTGCTCCATTTAATCACACAGACACGCTAATCTTCTCAAGATAAATTTTACATTTCTGAGTTGTAAGGGAAATTGAAAGGTTTTTTTTTTTTTTGTGTTTTATTAATTTTTCATTTGCTTTGAGAGTGACTCTCTAGTACTGCAGCAAGTCATTGGGAATTCATTGCAAAACTTTTCTGTTTCTTCACTAACAGACACGCTAATCTTCTCAAGATAAATTTTACATTTCTGAGTTGTAAGGGAAATTGAAAGGTTTTTTTTTTTTTTTTGTGTTTTATTAATTTTTCATTTGCTTTGAGAGTGACTCTCTAGTACTGCAGCAAGTCATTGGGAATTCATTGCAAAACTTTTCTGTTTCTTCACGCAATCGACTTGACCAATGACGTTCAATTGCTTCCTAATCTAGGCGCTCGGGGCCTTTGCCCCTTCACCCCTGCTTAGCACGGTCATGGCTGCATGTGCCCTAAGACGCGAGGTGCCCTATCACAACACGGCGACAGGGCGCCGCATGTGTCCAATGACATGAGGCGCACCAAGACGTATTGTACACATCACCACACAATGATAAGGCAAACTTATGTATAATAACGTGAAGTGTCCTAAGATAGGAAGTGCCCTATCACAGCACTATGACAAGGCACTGCATGTGTCCAATGACGTGAAGTGCCCTAAGATGTGAAGTGCCCTATCACCACACAATGATGACAAGGAGCTGCATGCATCCAATGACATGAAGTGCCCTAAGATGAGAAGTGCCCTATCACCACACTATGACAAGGCACGGCATGCATCCAAAACATGAAGTGCCCTAAGATGTGAACTGTCATATTACCACACTATGACAAGGCACGGCATGTATCCAAAGACAGGAAGTGCCCTAGGATGTGCAGTGTCATATCACCACACTATGACAAGGCACGGCGCCCTTTCATGCATTCCACCCCGAGCACAACCCACCAAGTGACGTAACATAAAAGAAATCACCCCGTTCACATGCGCCCGTTTCCTGTACCTGGCGGCCAAATTTCAATAAGCTGACCGAGCCTTAAGCCAACGGACTTATTCTCGAGTGCCACAAAACCTGATCAATGGATTGTTTTCAAAAATCACCGAGGACCCGTGACTCACTATCGGGACCTCTCACTTCACGTACCCAGGGACCAAAGTACTGACTCGGCAGGATCACGAACTGGGGATCCACTCAAACTTTGAATCTATTGAGAATACTAGCAGTGACCCGTTCAAGTCTATGATATTGAATACTGCTCTCTCGTTTGTCATCTCTGTTGATGTTTGTTCTGTTTTCCCTGGGCCTGTCATTTGTTAAGTTTGTTGTTTGTTGTTGCTGTTTGTTGTTTGTTGTTGCTGTTTGTTTTTCTGTCTATTGTGAGTGTGTGACTTAAACGCCAGCTTGTGTGTGTTTTTGTTAGAAAGAACTACTTTTAATACTAAAATAAAAAAATTAAAAAAATAAATAAATAAAAAAATACAAAGCCAAATAAAGTATATATTTTAAAAAGCGCTCAGAAATCCAGAACCAAAGTGGGAATAGGCACCAGAACCCAAGTGGGAATAGGCACCAGAACCCAAGTGGGAATAAGCACCAGAACCCAAGTGGGAATAGGCACCAGAACCCAAGTGGGAATAGGCACCAGAACCCAAGTGGGAATAGGCACCAGAACCCAAGTGGGAATAGGCACCAGAACCCAAGTGGGAATAGGCACCAGAACCCAAGTGGGAATAGGCACCAGAACCCAAGTGGGAATAGGCACCAGAACCCAAGTGGGAATAGGCACCAGAATCCAAGTGGGAATAGGCACCAGAACCCAAGTGGGACTAGGCACCAGAACCCAAGTGGGAATAGGCACCGTTCCGCGCTATTTAGAATATTTACGACCAATAAGGGGGGGGGGGCGTAATTTGCGAATTGATATTTCCTATTACCTTAGATGTGCGATTCTTTCATTATCAAATCTGAAGAATAAAAAAAGAAAATGGATACTGGCTGGATGACGTAGTTTGTATCCATTTCAGCATTTCTGGCTGCTGTTGTTGTTTTTTTAATACTAGGCGGTGGCAGAATTGAGTTTAACTTAATTTTGACGTCAGAAATTTTAATGTCAGAAATTTTTATGTATTTTTCTTTTCAAAAATTCAAACGTGCTATTCGATTTTGCGAAACATTTCTGTTTGTAGTGCATATGTTGACTTTATAACTTCTTTATAATTGACAGACGGTGGGGAGGGGGGAGGGAGTGGAGGGGGGGAGTGGAGGGGGAGGGAGGGGGGGGGTAGGGAGGGGGTGG
>CAXITT010000313.1:808431-833637 GCA_964033795.1 Lymnaea stagnalis | reverse complement strand
GGGGAGAGGGGCGTTTATGTTCGTTTTCTTTAAAATAACATTGCCAAGAGTGATTCCTTTGAGAGTTTAACAGACCAAACAAAGATTGATTGGCATGTACTATCATGTACATGTATTTTAAGGCGTATATCTAAAGCGTTTGTGCACATACAAATATAAGTCAGAGGTTCTCCAAATAAAAAAAAATCGGGCTACTCGTTTTAGAATTTTTTTTTTTTTTCAAAGTTATTTTTTTGAAATATTTTCGAGATACACCATTACGGGCGTAGAAAGGGTGGCGGTGGAGGGCTGGTCCATTTATATATATATATTGACGGGTCGGGTTTTGCCAGCAATTGCAGATCAATTTCCCTTAAAGTGCGGAACAAATCTTGTCACTCACCTTTGTTACGCCCCTAAAGATGTTTTATCTGTTCTTGTCCATGTCAGGTTTATTTCTATACAACCTACTGATGTTAACAACCTAATCCATATAACCGCTTAGTGATACTAACAACTGAATCAACATAGCCACCTACTAATGTTAACAACCGAAATACCATAACCGAAATACCCTAATCGCCTACTAATGTTAACGACCGAAATACCATAACCGAAATACCCTAACCACCTACTGATGTTAACAACCGAAATACCATAACCGAAATACCCTAACCGCATACTAATGTTAACAACCGAAATACCATAAACGAAATATCATAACCGAAATACCCTAACCGCCTACTAATGTTAACAACTGAAATACCATAAAAATTAACTGATGTTAATAACCGAATCAGCATTTTGTTGGAGAGTACCGGGAATGACTGCACACTGAAGAGGTAATCATATTGAATATGAAGAGAATGAGGTTTTGGGGATTCTAATAAATATGACGATTCGTTTTAAGTCTTGCAATCCCCTGGACCCTCCTCTAGTACCAAAACCTCTCCCCTAGTACCAGAACCCCTACCTTAGTACCAAAACCACTCCAATAGTACCAGAACCCTTTACCTACTACCAGAACCACTGACCTTATACCAGAACACATACTCTAGTACCAGAGCCCCTCCCCAATTATCAAAAACCCTCCCTTAGTATCAGAATCTTCCCCAGTACCACAAACCCTACCCTAGTACCACAATTTTTCACTTAGTACCAGAACCCCTGCCGTAGTACCAGAAATCCTCCCCCCCCCCCAAAGTATTAGAACCTTTCCCCTTATACAATAACACCACCTGTAGTATCAGAAACCCTCCACAACTATCAGAAACCCCCCGTTATTACCATAACCTTCCCCCATTACCACAAAACCTGCCCTAGAACCCCTCCCCTAGTACCAGATCCTTTCCCCAGTATCACTACCCCTCCCCTAGTATCAGAACTCCGCCACTAGTACCAGAACCTACCCCCCAGTACCACAAAACCTGCCCTAGTACCAGAACCCCTCGCCTAGTACCAGAAGCCCTCGCCTAGTACCAGAAGCCCTCGCATAGTACAAAACCCCTCCCCAATTTTAAGAACTCCCCCCCCCCTGCCAGAACCTTTCTGCAATACCAGAATCCCTGCACTATTACCAGAATTTCTCACCTAGTACTAGAACCCCTCCCTTGTACCAGAACACTTCACTTAGTACCAGAACCCCTCACTTAGTACCAGAACTCTTCACTTAGTACCAGAACCCCTCCCCTAGTACCCGAATACCTTACCTAGAACCAGAACCTCTCCCATAGTACCAGAGCCCCTCCCCTAGTAACAGAAAACCTCACCTTGTACCAAAGCCCCTACCTCAGTACCAAAATCCTTTCCCCAGTACCAGAACCCAACACTAAGTATCAGAACCCCTCCCCTGGTACCAGAACCCCTCATCTAGTACCAGAACCCTTCCCTTAGTACCAGAACCCCAGCTCTAGTACCAGAAAACCTGCCCTAGTACCAGAACCTCTCCCTTAGTACAAGAACCTCTCCCTTAGTACCATAACCTCTCCCCTAGTACAAGAGCCTCTCCCTTAGTACCAGAACCTCTCCCCTAGTACCAGAACCCCTACCATAGTACCAGAACCTCTCCCCTAGTACCAGATCCCCTCCCTTAGAACCAGAACCTCTCCCTTAGTACCAGAACCTCTCCCCTAGTACCAGATCCCCTCCCTTAGTACCAGAACCTCTCCCCTAGTACCAGAACCTCTCCCTTAGTACCAGAACCTCTCTCCTAGTACCATAACCTCTCCCTTACAACCTGAACCTTTTCCCTAGTACCAGATCCCCTCCCTTAGTACCAGAACCTCTCCCCTAATACCAGAACCTCTCCCTTAGTACCAGAACCTCTCCCCTAGTACCAGATCCCCTCCCTTAGTACCAGAACCTCTCCCTTAGTACCAGAACATCTCCCCTAGTACCAGAACCTCTCCCCTATTACCAGATTCCCTCCCTTAGTACCAGATCCCCTCCCCTAGTACCAAAACCCCTCCCTTAGTACCAGAACCCCTCCCTTAGTACCAGAACACCTCCCTTAGTACCAGAACCCCTCCCTTAGTACCAGAACCTCTCCCCTAGTACCAGAGCGTCTCCCTTAGTACCAGAACCTCTCACTTATTACCAGAACCTCTCCCTTAGTACCAGAACCTCTCCCTTAGTACCAGAACCCCTCCCTTAGTACCAGAACCCCTCCCTTAGTACCAGAACCTCTCCCTTAGTACCAGAACCCCTCCCTTAGTACCAGAACCCCTCCCTTAGTACCAGAACCTCTCCCTTAGTACAAGAACCTCTCCCATGGCACCAGAACCCCTCCCTTAGTACCAGAACCCCTTCCTTAGTACCAGAACCCCTCCCTTAGTACCAGAATCTCTCCCCTAGTATCAGAGCCTCTCCCTTAGTACCAGAACCTCTCCCCTAGTACCAGAACCCCTCCCCTAGTACCAGAACCTCTCCCCTAGTACCAGATCCCCACCCTTAGAACCAGAACCTCTCCCCTATTACCAGATCCCCTCCCTAAGTACCAGAACCTCTCGCCTAGTACCAGAACCTCTCCCCTAGTACCAGATCCCCTGCCTTAGAACCATAACCTCTCCCTTAGTACCAGAACCTCTCCATTAGTAACAGAACCCCTTCCTTAGTACCAGAACCTCTCCCTTAGAATCAGAACCCCTCCCTTTGTACCAGAACCTTTCCCTTAGAATCAGAACCCCTCCCTTTGTACCAGAACCTCTACCTTAGTACCAGAACTTCTCCCTTAGAAACAGTATCCCTCCCTTAGTACCCAAAACCCCTCCCCTAGTACCAGAATATTTCCCTTAGTACCAGAACCTCTCCCTTAGTACCATAACCTCTCCCGTAGTACCAGAACCTCTCCCTTAGTACCAGAACCTCTCCCTTAGTACCAGAACCTCTCCCTTAGTACCAGAACCGCTCCCTTAGTACCAGAACCGCTCCCTTAGTACCAGAACCCCTCCCTTAGTACCAGAACCCCTCCCTTAGTACCAGAACCTCTCCCTTAGTACCAGAACCCCTCCCTTAGTACCAGAACCCCTCCCTTAGTACCAGAACCTCTCCCTTAGTACCAGAACCCCTCCCTTAGTACCAGAACCCCTCCCTTAGTACCAGAACCCCTCCCTTAGTACCAGAACCCCTCCCTTAGTACCAGAACCCCTCCCTTAGTACCAGAACCCCTCCCTTAGTACCAGAACCCCTCCCTTAGTACCAGAACCCCTCCCTTAGTACCAGAACCCCTCCCTTAGTACCAGAACCCCTCCCTTAGTACCAGAACCCCTCCCTTAGTACCAGAACCCCTCCCTTAGTACCAGAACCCCTCCCTTAGTACCAGAACCCCTCCCTTAGTACCAGAACCCCTCCCTTAGTACCAGAACCCCTCCCTTAGTACCAGAACCCCTCCCTTAGTACCAGAACCCCTCCCCTAGTACCAGAACCCCTCCCCTAGTACCAAACCTCTCCCCTAGTACCAGAACCTCTCCCCTAGTACCAGAACCTCTCGCCTAGTACCAGAACCCCTCCACAATTATCAGAAATCCTCCGTTAATACCATAAAATTCCCTCAGTATTACAAAATCTGCCCTAGAATTTCTCACCTAGTACCAGAACCCCTCATCTAGTACCAGACCCTTTCACCAGTATCAGAACCCCTCCCCTAGTATCAGAACCCCTCCCCTAGTATCAGAACCCCTCCCCTAGTATCAGAACTCCACCACTAGTACCAGAACCTTCCCCTAGTACCACACACCCTGGCCTAGTACAACAATTTCGCACTTAGTACCAGAACCTCTCCATTAGTACCACCTTCCTCCCCCCCCCCCTAAGTGCTTGAAAGTTTAATCCAAAAAAAAACACATTGGTTTATTCTAAGAGTAACGAGTGGGAGATAAATGTAATATAAATTGGTTGGTAAGTTTGTAAGGTTAAATATTGTGAAAAATCTGCTCACTTTTTTATTAAAGATTTTAGAAACCATAAGTTGGAGGGCGTCCATTAATTATGTCAAGAAAATGGGGGAGGAAGGGTGTCTGGAAATGTTTGACAGTTGTTGACAGGGGGGGGGGGAAGGGGAGGGGGGTTTACATTAGTTGACGTCAACAATCATGTTTTCTCTATTAAAATCTTTACCTCGAACTTTGACTGGTAATTACATTGTTTTGAAAAATTTATAAGTGTAAATGAGTGTAAATAGTCATAAAATGTTTAGGCTTTACAAAATATAAGATTTAGTTAACGTGTGTCTGTCTGGGCACTGCAGACGGCTGGTCAGAATGGTAGCACACTTTGTTAATGTTAGAGAAGTCAAAAGTTGGCCTCTCTTCACCTGCAGATTCTGTTGCAGGTATGGACCAAGGACAAGGTTCAAGTTTTATGTGCTGTCAAGATAAATGATATTGACAGAGTAGGAATGCGATATTTTGAGAATTTGGTGAATGTTAAGTGAGTAACACTAATGGGTGCTTGAGATCATTTGCAAAATCTGTAACATCTATTTTTGAATCAAAAGTCATGTTGAAAGAGCACGTTCAACAGAACCGACAACGCCCCCTTGAGCATAAGAAATGAGCACCTGCTCCTCATCAAAAAAGGATTCGACCAAAGCGAGTAGCTGCAAGGAGATTGAGAGAGCTTAAGGCTACTTTTGCTCACGCAGACAATGCTTCTATTTTAAGTGATTAACGGTTAGATGAGGATAATGTTACGGCATGAAACCCATGGCTACTCGCTGTGAAGATGATAGCAGCTAGAAGCTATACTATAACTGTCAGCTTTACTAATAATAATCCTATTTATACCACCAACAATTATATTAAGTCTTTAAGAACCTTTCAATTGATTCTGCATTAACAAATTTAAGTTTAAAAACTTTTGAACTTCTTGATTAACAAGCTAAAGATGTAATAAAATGGTTTTCCTACAATTTTGCGTCATTAAAATAGATCATCGCAAAGTAAAATGTATTTATAAATATATTTATATTATAATTCTTTTTTTTTTTTTGGTGGGGGGAGGGGGTTAGAAAATGTTGACATAATTATTTAAAGGGGGGCATAGAAAGTTTGACAGGGGGGAGGGGGTCAAAAATTGCGTAAAAAGTGTTGACGTAATTAATGGACGCCCCCTTACGAGCGTTCGCAGCAGTGCCGTAGCTATGCTGGGGCAAGATTTCTGCCACCCCTTACACTCAAAAGGCAATCAATAGATTTCTGCCACCCCTTACACTAAAAAGGCAATCAATAGATTTCTGCCACCCCTTACACTCAAAAGGTAATCAATGGGTTGAAAATGACGCACCGCAAAAAACAAAAAAAATAAAAAATAGCGTCGCGTGGCCAGACCGCCCCTTTCCACTCCCCTAGCTACGCAACTGATTTGCATCACCTGGGAAAAGAAATGGCATTGATAAAGAATGTAGGTTGAAATGTAAGAATATACTTTCACAAGGGTATGTAAAATGTATATGTGAAGCTTATGTGAAGTGTGTATATAAATCGTATTTCATATGTGTATATAAATCGTATTTCATATGTGTATATAAAGCGTATATGTTATGTGCATATAAAGCTATATCAGGTACAAAGACTAATGTAATGTGAAATGTGTACATAAAGCTGTGCAAAATATATAGGTGATGTGAAATGGGTATAACGCTATGTAAGAGACATAAGGTAATGTAATGTGAAATGTGTATAGAAAGCTATGTAAGGAACATAGTTGATGTGAAATGGGTACATAAAACTATGTAATGCACATCAGGTAATGTAATGGGAAGTGTGTATATAAAGCAGTGTAAGGCACACATGGTAATGTGAAATGAGAATATAAAGCTATGTAATGTGAAATGTGTATATGTAAGGTACACATGGTAATGTGAAATGAGAATATAAAGCTATGTAAGGAACATAGGTGATGTGAAATGGGTACATAAAGCTATGTAATGCACGTAGGGTAATGTAATGGGAATTGTGTATATAAAGCTGTGTAAGGCACACATGGTAATGTGAAATGTGAATATAAAGCTATGTAATGTGAAATGTGTATATGTAAGGTACACATGGTAATGTAATGTGAAATGTGTATATGTAGGTACACATGGTAATGTAATGTGAAATGTGTATATGTAAGGTACATATGGTAATGTAATGTGTATATGTAATGTAAGGGTGGTAACGTAATGTGTATATGTAAGGTAAGGGTGGTAATGTAATGCAGAGTTATCCAAACTCTCAAGGTTGGCAGTCACGTGGACGAAGGTCACCAAGCAACAGTTTTCTTTTGTATTTTACCAAAACTATTCATGTCGTGCGGACCGGCAACGCTAAGCCGAAGGACCGGTCCGCGGACCACCACCGGGGAATACTAGACGTATTGGACACATGGTAGTGTCAGTTGGAAAATTAAGACAGGTTTCTTTCATCTCACACCATTGTGTTTTTTTTTTTTTAAGGCTCCGATTCTCACCGAAAGTGATTTATAGCTTTGGAAAAGGGTGGGGCTGCTGATTTAGAAATCCCAGGCCATGACGTCATCGGTTCCATAGTCGAAAATGGATTTCAGGCAACCGGGGCAATGAGTTTTGCTAACTTGACTTTGCAGACAACTCAATACATTCTTTTGATTTGTCAGAATATCGAGCTGAATGGCCTGACACACAAAAGTTTTATGTGCGCGCCTAACGCAAAGAATCATCTGATATTGTTTTATCGTAAGACTGGTACAGCCTTGCTTTACTATGAGACCAGAGGCGTCTTGCTTTACCGTAAGACACGGCCGTCTTGCTTTACTATGAAACCAGGGACGCCTTGCTTAACCATGAGACCGGGGCGCCTTGCTTTACGATGACACAAGGACCGCCTTGCTTCACCATGACACCAGGGTGCCTTGCTTAACCATGACACAAGGACCGCCTTGCTTCACTATGACACGAGGGCGCCTTGCTTCACCATGATACAAGAAGCGCCTTGCTTCACCATGACACCAGGGCGCCTTGCTTCACCATGACACCAGGGCGCCTTGCTTCACCATGACACAAGGGCGCCTTGCTTCACCATGAGAATAGGGCGGCGTTGGCTTACCATGAGACCAGTGCTGCCTTGTTTCTGAGCACAGCACAGTTCTCCATGGATCTTCGAGACCAACTCATTTCGAATCATTTACTTTGTCCAGGGGTAAAGGAGTTCATCTTTTGGCCAGAACAAGGAAATCGTCATTGGCCAGGTAAAAAAAGTCATTTTGGCCAGGTTCAAGGAGTCATATTTGTTCAGGTTAAGAAAGTCATCTTCGGCTAGGCCAAGAAAATCATAATAGGCAAAATCCAGAAAATCACCTTTGGCCAGGTAAAGGAAGTCGTCTTTGTCCAGGTCAAGAAAGTCATAATTGTCCAGGTCAAAAAAGTCATTTCTTTGGTCAAGAAATTCACCATTGTCCAGGTGAAGACAGTCATCTTTGGCCAGGTCAAGAAAGTCTTTTTTTGCGAGGTCAAGAATGTAATCTTTGTCCATGTCTAGAAAGTCATCTTTGTCCACGTCAAGAAAATATTCTTTGTTCAAGTCAAGAAAGCCATCTTTGTCCAGGTCAAGAAGTCATATTTTTTCAGGTCAAGAAATTAATCTCAGTCCAGGTCAAGAAAGTCATCTTTGTCCAGTTCAAGAAAGTCATCTTTGTCCATGTCCAGAAAGTCATCTTTGTCCATGTCCAGAAAGTCATCTTTGTCCAGGTCAGTAATGTCATCTTTGGCCAGATCAAGAAATTCATCTTTGTCCAAGTAAAGAGAGTCATCTTTTGCCAGATCAGTGCAAGTCACTCACTTCATTGGCTTCCTATACATGCACGCATTGATTACAAGCTGTCTGTTCTCTGTCACAATTTTTGCTCTGGTTCCTGCCCTTCCTATCTTTTTGAACTTCTTTCTGTCTTTTCACCCCTTCGAAAGCTTCGTTCCTCCACAGATACGCGTATTCTTTCTCTTCCCAGAACACGCACTAGAACATATGGTGAACGATCTTTCTCTTTCTGAGCGCCCCACACAATGAAATTTTCTCCCATTAAACATCCACGATATAACGACCATCCAAGCCTTTAAAACTGAACCCAGGATCCATCTCTTCAAATTTTACTGTACTGACTACTTCTCACCCCCACCCCCCCCGACTTATAATAACGCTCGATTCTGCTGGATGTGTTGTCCATGGCTCCTCACGGGTAGATAGTACTTGGGTGGGTGATGTCAACCTTGTTACCAATTGCTGTTTTTTAAATCTATAATTTTCTGTAATTGCTAATTGTTATGTGAGTCTAACCCTAGGCTGAGGTACTGCGCTATATAAAAACCTCCTTAATAATAATAATAATGACTTGCCACTAAAACTATCTCATCCACATTTACTGACGACCGTCTCTTTCATCGCCAAGAAGTAATAAGGTCCGGTGAATGTTACACGGTACTTTATAAGGATAATTGATAATTGATAACTACATCACATGGTTCATTGTCATCAGAATTGTTAGAACAATTATTGTGGTAAAATGAAGAATAGAACTATCCATACACGTAGTTTATCCAATAGTTAATCCATTAAACCCATCTGAAATAACAACATGTGAGCCCCCCCCCCCCTTTTCCTTCAAAATTATGTCGTTCATTCTCTCTACTCGGAAACTCTTGCTAAGCTATAAAAAATGAGTTCCTTGTTCTTGAGTTTGTTTTCTTTATCCTTTAATACCTTGAAGACAAATATTAGTTTATCCAATAGTTAATCCATTAAACCCATCTTAAATACCAACATGTGAGCCCCCCCCCCCCTTTTCCTTCAAAATTATGTCGTTCATTCTCTCTACTCGGAAACTCTTGCTAAGCTATAAAAAATGAGTTCCTTGTTCTTGAGTTTGTATTCTTTATCCTTGAATACCGTGAAGACAAATATTAGTGTCGTGCGCAAAATCTGTGGCGTGTGTATAAGAACTTGGCAGAAGACTATATATTGTTCGTCTGTCGAGGATCGACGAGGACCATCGAGTCGTCTGGTGACTGATGACTGATGACTGATGACTTGCACAGGTGACTTTGTTTAAAGTGAAGAAGAGTTGCGCAGCGTCTACGTCAAGACGACCAGGGATCGATTCGGTTGCAGGAATTGTCATTGTTTGCGCCTTACGGGACTCCAACTCCGGGTTTTAATTCAGAGTTTCCTTCTCTTAGATGAGTTGCCGACCAAGGTTAACGAGTCTCATCCACCCGGGGTGATGTTTTTGCTTGACTGGCCTTTGACTGGACTTGAACACCAGACCACCAACTTGAGGTTTGCTCAGTTTAGACCATTTGGCCACCCAGTCACCCTGGCAGAAGACTAAGTGTAAGTCAGCAGTCAGAAGACAAGTAGAAAATATGATTTCTTTTTTTTTATTAAAAATAATTTCGTGTAATGTTTCCGCTAAAACAGACTTCAGCACAGTTACTGTTGTTTAGGCGACAGCTTTGCACCCGCCCCCCCCCCACCCAACCTGAAACTAACCGAAATTTTTGTGAGTATTACAATTTTTGGTAGATTCCGTTTTTGCTTTGAGATTCTATTGATGACGTCATCACGTCAAGTTTATCTTCTCACTCTCACTTCAATATTTACAACATTTAATAAAAACGCGAGCTCAGATCTGGTCCCATGAGATCACAACTGAGCCATGTCATAAACAACGGCAACATTCAGATGGATCACAATACACCGCCCACCCAGCCCCCCCTCCCCCAGCCCCGCGCCCCACACCCCAGGGACGACATTTTCGTTTAGACAAGCATTACAAGTGAACCACGTGGCAGATGTGAAGTTTCTTGGTGTCATACGTTCTGACTTGACTAATTGGCTGAGACATATATCAATTACTCAGAGCAGCGTTTTCTTTTTCTCATTTAGAGGGTTTGCTAGAGAAATATTTAATGGTTCTATACTTGTACGTAGACTGTTTAACGGATAAACAGGTAGACAGTCCCTTTTTAAAGCGTACTTTCATTAGACAAAAAACTCCAAAAAAAAAAAAAAAATCTTTATGAAATGTAATAGCGAGCAACGGGGGTGTGGCTAAATTTTTTTGCAAAACAAGCATGTAAGTATCGCACTTTATAAGAATCCTAATCAGTGCTTACCCCAGGGCCGGCCCCTACGGTTGCTGGCGCCCTGTGCGAGTTTAGCTTTGGCGCCCCTAGGGTTGCCAGGTCTGCTTCCAAATAATAGCGGACAAGCGGGGGGAGGGGGGGGGTTAAGTAGTAATTAAGTAGTAGTTAAGTCTCATTCTAACTTACGAAAAAAAAAAAGATACAACGCGATTCTCCTATCCTTATTCTCTTAGAATAAACAGCTTTAGATTACCTACCATTTCATCCCTGTGCGAGTTTAGCTTTGGCGCCCCTGGGGTGGCCAGGTCTGCTTCCAAATAATAGCGGACAAGGGGGGGGAGGGGGGGTTAAGTAGTAATTAAGTAGTAGTTAAGTCTCATTCTAACTTACGAAAAAAAAAAAGATACAACGCGATTCTCCTATCCTTATTCTCTTAGACTACACAGCTTTAGATTACCTACCATTTCATCATCAAGCTTTTGAATTTAAAAAAATGTCCACTATTTTGTGGAAGAAAATAGTGAACATAATGTGTAAAAAGGGTACTGCCAGCTCAAATAGTGGACACCTGGCAACTTTAGGCGCCCCTTATAAGTATTATCATTAAAAGAAAAAAACGAGTAATTCGGTAATGAGTTTATTACCTATGTTGAACTGTTCATTGAAAATAGGTAATAAACTCACTAGCGAATGACTCGCTTTTTCGTTTAATGATTAAACTTATAATGGGCCCCAAAGTTAAGCCTTAGGTAAACTTTCACCCTGTGCGAAACACCCGTTCGGCGCCCCCTTCCTTGTCCCGGTATGGCTCCGCTCAGGTTCCGAGCACGACATACTTTGTCTGCGCTGCGTTGCCGATTTTGCGGCCAGGAAAGCTTTTTGTTCCCCAGATCCTTTCTGCTGACATAATTGTAAGAGGGACAAGGAAATGCGGTATTAATAAATTAACGTGCACGCCCTTTCGGTTGGTCCCAACCCCAAGGCTAGCATCCAAATTAAGAATGCAACTTTCATTGTATGAAAACTCATTGCATGAAAAGCGATTGTACAAAAAGTTAGGATACCGTTTCTTGACCCCGAACCCGAGGTTCACACTTCACTATAATGAACTAAGGGAATTTAAATATTCATTGGGCGCCCTGTGCGAGGGAACAGGTCGCACACTCTAAAGGCTGACAACCGTACATTTTGTTCAGTCCCTTGATCTGTTTTCATATTCTAAAGACCCACCCACTTTTACACCGCAGATTTATTTCACCACCTGTTTCAGAAAAACCAAAAGAAAATGTTACGCACCAAACGGACTGATGATATCATCCAGAATCTCATTTAGCGCAGTCGTTATTTCGTAGAATCGGTGGGATCATTTTTCTTTCAGCTTCCCCTTGGAAAAACAAGAAAAAAATATTACTATGACAAGTTTCAACCCGATAAGTTGACGGGAAGTGGGTCAATTAGCCGTCCGAAGATTTTGCTTTGCCAGACACGAACCAAAGCGAAATTAACATGAAGTCCTAGCGAATACCCGCAATGCGATGCGATGCCACTCAAAGTCACGTGACAAAACAGGAAATCCAGTAACGCGCAATGTGTTTTTTTAGCTCATATAAAGGGGAAAAAAAAGAATTTAAGGCCAACGGCCCAAAACGAAATATTTTAACATTTTAACAGGGTTGTAAGGTCTCAGAAAAATGCGCGGGCTTGTTGACAACAACTCACCAAAGTTTTATCGCATGAATGGTGTAGGAGCGCCATACGGGGCATGCATACCTACAGACATTATTTTTAATTTATAGCTTTAACTAGTGGACATTTTTTTCACTTTCCGCCTGGTGCGTACACCAATACATTAGGTTTTTGGACGCGTGAGCAGGCCACATACAGCTGCCCATGTGAGACGGCAACATACAGCTGTCCACGTGAGAAGGCAACATACAGCTCTCCATGTGAGAAGGCAACATAAAGCTGTCCATGTGAGCAGCATAGCTTTTCAAAATTAGTCCACACATTTGTAGTGATTTATACCCCAAGCGAGAGCTCTGTTTGAAATTATATTTATATAACTCAGATCATTATAAAAATAAAAAAAAAGAATTTAAGGCCCCACGACCCCAAGCGGAATAGTGTAGAACATACATACATACATACATACATACATACATACATACATACATACATACATACATACATACATACATACATACATACATACATACATAAATACATACATACATACATACATACATACATACATACATACATACATACATACATACATACATACATACATACATACATACATACATACATACATACATACATACATACATACATACATACATACATACATACATACATACATACATACATACATTCATACTTTCATACATACATACCTAAATTCATAAATTCGTTCATACATACATACAAACATACATTCGTACATTCGTACATACATACATTGATACATACGTTCATACACACATACAAACACACATACACATACATATATACATTATTACGTACATAAATACATAAATACATATATAAATACAAATATACATTCATGCATACACGAACATTTATATATACCAACCTACCTACCTACCTACCTAACTACCTACCTAACTACAGACATATATACCTACATACATACATACATACATACATACATACATACATACATACATACATACATACATACATACATACATACATACATACATACATACATACATACATACATACATACATATATACATACATACAAACAATAAGACATACATTCGTACATACGCTCATACATACAGACATATATACATACATATACACGTACATTTTTATAAATACAAGACATAGGATTAAAATAATAATCATAAATTTCGTATAAATGGATTTTGTGTATGTGTGGTACAGAAAGTTTGAAATAAAACTGAAAATTGAAAGTGGTTCTGAAATGTGAATGGGGTGTGAAATGTGAATGGGGTGTGAAACTTAATGGGGTGTGATATGTGAATTTAGAGGCCGACCGAAAGTGATTTTCTGATTTCGGCCGAAGCCGAAAATAGGCCGAAAGTTTAAAATGACTTTCGGCCGAAACCGAAAAAAGGTCGAAGATTTAAAAATGACTTTCGGCCGAAACCGAAAAAAGGCCGAAAGTTAAAAATGAATTTCGGCCGAAACCGAAGCCGAAGCCGAAAATGAAATATTTAGATATTTTGAAATTCGTTCCCGCATACATTTTGCATACATCGAAAATGATGTGGGAAAGTATAAATATTTACATTCTTTTTATAAAAATGAGATAATTGTGAATATTAATAAATTAATAAACATCTAATGTAGAGGTCTCAAACTCGCGGCCCGCGAGCCATTTGTGACCCGCAAGACGATATTTTGCGGCCCGCTACATGACAGAAAAGTTTAGTGTAAATGCGCCGGCCCTTTTGCCCCATTCTCATATCTATAACGTGACTCTCCGCGACGGTGTCAGTCGAATCTCACCGACTAGTCTCATTCTGTTTTTTTTCTTGTAATGTTTCTATATATTTTTTAATGCAACAGTGAGTAGGTGGATGAAAGTGAATCCTAGTTCTTGAGAACCCTTAATGATTTTATTGTTATTTATAAAGGTTGAGCAGATTGTAACAGTTGTAGACGCTTTTTTGTGGATTACTTGATGAGGCCCACTCTCATTCAGACACTACCTCCTGCGCCCCCCGGCCCCCCTGGTGATTTGAGTTTGAGACCCTTGATCTAATGAATACTTTGGATTTTACCATTTTAATATAAAAGTAATTTAAATTGCGTTACATTTTTTTTAAATTAGTATGTTAGGAGAAAATTTGGCAAAAATTGAGGTGGGGGGGGGGGGGGGAGGAAATTAATGCAAAGTATTATTTTTTTAAACCGGGTCTCTAAAAATTGTGGTTCTAAAATATCGCTTAATTTGTTTTTAAAGATCGTTTAGTTGGTTGTTATTGATCGCTTAATTTATTGTTTAAGATCGTCCAGTTTTTGTTAATGATCGCTTTATTTTTTCTTAAAGATCGGTTAGTTTGTTCATAAAGATCGCCTGGTTTGTTGTTAAAGATCACTTAGTTTGTTGTTAAAGATCGCTTAGTTTTTCACAAAGATCGCTTAGTTTGTTCTTAAAGATAATTGATTTTGTTCCTTAAGATCGATTAGTTTGTTCTTAAAGATCGCTTAATTTGTTGTTAAAGATCGTCCAGTTTTTGTTAATGATCGTTTTATTTTTTCTTAAAGATCGGTTAGTTTGTTCATGAAGATCGCCTGGTTTGTTCATAAAGATCGCCTGGTTTGTTGTTAAAGATCACTTAGTTTGTTGTTAAAGATCGCTTAGTTTTTCACAAAGATCGCTTAGTTTGTTCTTAAAGATAATTGATTTTGTTCCTTAAGATCGATTAGTTTGTTCTTAAAGATCTTTTAGTTTGTTCCTAAAGAACATTTAGTTTTCTGTTAAAGATCGCTTAGTTTATTCTTATAAATCATTTAGTTTCCTATTTAAGATCATTTGTTTTGATCTTAAAAATCATTTAGTTCGGTCTTAAAAATCGTTTAGTTTGTTATTAAAGATCGCTTAGATAGTTCTTAAAGATCACTTAGTTTGTTTTAAAGATCGTTTAGTTTGTTCATAAATGTCGTTTAGTTTGTTGTTAAATATCATTTAGTTTGTTCTCAAAGATCGCTTAATTTGCTATTAAAGATCGCTTAGATAGTTCTTAAAGATCGCTTAGTTTGTTTTAAAGATCGTTTAGTTTGTTCATAAATGTCGCTTATTTTGTTATTAAATCTCGCTTTCGCTGAGTATTAAATGACCGAACACCTGAGTCGACCGAAAGTCTAAGTCAATTTCGGCCGAAACCGAAGAAAAACCGAAAGTTAACTTTTCTCTTCCGGCCAAAACCGAAATTAAGCCGAAAGTTAACTTTTCAGTTTCGGCCGAAACCGAAACTTGGCCGAAAGGGATAAAATGGCCACTTTCGGCGCCGAAACCGAAGCCGAAGCCAAAATTCGGTCGGTCTCTATGTGAATTGGGTGTGAAATGTGAATGGGGTGTGAAATGTGAATGGGGTGTGAAATGCGAATTGGGTGTGAAATGTGAATGGGGTGTGAAACGTGAATGGGGTGTGAAATGGGAATGGGGTGTGAAATGTGAATGGGGTGTGAAATGTGAATGGGGTGTGAAACTTAATGGGGTGTGAAATGTGAATGGGATGTGAAATGTGAATGGGGTGTGAAATGTGAATGGGGTGTGAAATGTGAATGGGTGTGAAATGTGAATGGGGTTATAAATGTGAATGGGTTGTGAAATGTGAATGGGATGTGAAACTTTAATGGGGTGCAAATGTGAATGGGGTGTGAAATGTGAATGGGGTTTTAAATGTGAATGGGGTGTGAAATGTGAATGGGATGTGAAACTTTAATGGGGTGTGAAATGTGAATGGGATGTTAAATGTGAATGGGGTGTGAATTATGAATGGGGTTTGAAATATGAATAGTGTATGAAATGTGAATAGTGCGTGAAATGTGAATGAGGTTTGAAATGTGAATGGGGTATGAAATGTGAATGGCGTTGTGACATGTGAATGGGGTGTTAAATGTGAATGGGGTGTGAAATGTGAATGGGGTGTTAAATGTGAATGGGGTGTGAAATGTGAATTAGGTGTGAAATGTGAAAGGGGTTTGAAATGTGAATGGGGTGTAAAATGTGAATGGGGTGTAAAATGTGAATGGGGTGTAAAATGTGAATGGGGTGTGAAATGTGAATTAGGTGTGAAATGTGAATGGGGTGTAAAATGTGAATGGGGTGTAAAATGTGAATGGGGTGTAAAATGTGAATGGGGTGTGAAATGTGAATGGGGTGTAAAATGTGAATGGGGTATGAAATGTGAATGGGGTGTGAAATGTGAATGGGGTGTAAAATGTGAATGGGGTATGAAATGTGAATGGGGTATGAAATGTGAATGGGGTGTAAAATGTGAATGGGGTGTGAAATGTGAATGGGGTGTTGGGGTGTGAAATGTGGATGGGGTGTGAAATGTGAATGGGGTGTAAAATGTGAATGGGGTGTGAAATGTGAATGGGGTGTGAAATGTGAATGGGGTGTAAAATGTGAATGGGGTGTGAAATGTGAATGGGGTGTGAAATGTGAATGGGGTGTAAAATGTGAATGGGGTGTGAAATGTGAATGGGGTGTAAAATGTGAATGGGGTATGAAATGTGAATGGGGTGTGAAATGTGAATGGGGTGTGAAATGTGAATGGGGTGTGAAATGTAATGGGGTGTGAAATGTAAATAGGGTGTGAAATGTGAATGGTGTGTGAAATGTGAATGGGGTGTGAAACTTTAATGGGATGTGAAATGTGAATGGGATGTGAAACTTTAATGGAGTGAGAAATGTGAATGGGGTGTGAAATGTGAATGGGGCGGGAAATTTAAATGGGGTGTGATATGTGAATGGGGTGTGACATTTAAATGGGGTGTAAAATGTTAATGGGGTGTGAAATGTGAAGTAGGTGTGAAATTTAAAGGGGGTCTGAAAGGTTTTTGAGGTGTGAAATGTGAATGGTGTGTGAAATGTGAATGGGGTGTGAAACTTTAATGTTGTGTGAAGTGTGAAATATGAATGGGGAGTGAAATGTGAAAGGGGGGGGGTGAAGTGTGAAATGTGAATGTGGTGTGAAATGTGAATGGGCTGTGAAATGTAAATAGTGTGTAAAATTTAAATGGGTTGTAAAATGTTAATGGGGTGTGAAATGTTAAATGTGTGTGATATGTGAATGTGGTGTGAAATGTGAATGTGGTGTGAAATTTTAATGAGGTCTGAAAGGTTTTTGAGGTGGGAAATGTGAATGGGAAGTGAAATGTGAATGGGGCGTGAAATGTTAATGGGATGTGAAATGTTAATTGATTTTGAAAAGTGCATTGGGGCCTGAGTGCGATGTCTTCTTCCACACCACCCACCTTTAAGTCCAGTATGTCCGCTGGACAGACTAAAAATACAAAAAATAAAATCAAATCTATGTCAGTTCATGAAAATCCTCCGAGCAAATGTCAGATTTTGAGCTCGTAAAGAATCGAATCCGACGGACCCCTCATAGATGTAATCGATAGATTTATTCCCGGATGAACACCCGTTCATTTCGGTTCAGACGGTGCAATCGGCGATACATCAGTGCAGATCGATTTCCTTTTGACGCGCTCAGATCTCAGGCGGGCTTCGCTTATGACGAATGCTACGGTTACTGTCAGTTAATTCATTGACGACCGCAGACATTGGTCGTCTACTCGTCCAGTAGCGGGTGAACTGAGATGACCAGTGCGTTTAGATGATCCATCTTACGTCCAGTTTGAGACGTATTAGCCGAAGATTGAGAGGGGTCGAAGAAAAATTTATTTATTTTCTTCTTTTTTTAAAGACGGTGTTCATAATTTTGTTCATAGTTTTGTTCATAACGTTCTTGACAATTTTGTTGATTTGTTCATAATGCTGTTCATAGTTTTTTTTCATAATTTTGTTCAAAATTACGTTCATAGTTTTTCATCATTTTGTTAGCAATATTGTTAATAGTTTTGTTCATAATTTCGTTCATAATTTTTTTCATAGTTTTATTCAACATTTTTATCATAGTTTAATATTCAATATTGTGTTCATAACTTTGTTAAAAGGTTTGTTCATAATTAAGTTCATAGGTGTGTTCATAATTTTGCTCATACTTTAGGCATCCTACACAGAATCCATGCCATCAATCTAAAGCAGTGCAGACATTAAGATAATTTTAATTGCTGTTGAAAATTAAATATCGTTAATAGAAACATATCAGGGATAAATAAATACCCTTAAAATATGGCCTGGCATAACATTTAAGGGTCAGATCTCCACTCCCACCCATAATTTTTTTATTTTTTTTTTTTAAATATTATTTTATTAGTTACAGTTGTTAGAAATCTTATCGGAAAACCTAGGCCCAGGCCAGGCCTTTCAGTTTTAATATGTTTTTAAGTTTTTTAATTATTTAAATTTGTATTTTTATCTTTTTCCCGGAAATCAGATTCATAACGGCTTCAAAATGTAGGCCGTACACAAATGTTTGATTCAGTTGTTAAATGATTATATTTGAAGCTTGACCAATGGCTAAAAATCCGGGATGAAGCCTGTCGACACTGACATTAGGCTACCCTGCTTACACATTATTGTTTTATTTATAAATTTGTTTTGGTTTCAAGCGATTCCAAAAAAATATATATATAAAAATTCCTACTTTTTAAACTTGCAAGAAGTTGCTCATTTTCTACAAAGTATAAGACGTTGAATAAGAAAAGATCTGCCTCAACTCTTAAATGTTCGTTTTTCCTCTGAATGAAATAAAATTCCTCTAAGTGTGTCGGTCATTCCGGAGGTCATTAAAACAACCATCTACAACAACCTACAATAATACAACGAACTACAACAATACAACAACCTACAACAATACAATAAACTACAACAATACAACAAACTACAGCAATACGACAACCTACAACAATGCAACAACCTTTAACAAAACAACAAACTACAACAATACAACAACCTACAACAATATAACAATACAACAAACTACAACAATACAACAAACTACAGCAATGCGACAACCTACAACAATGCAACAAACTACAACAATACAACAACCTACAACAACACAACAACCTACAATAATACAACAAACTACAACAATATAAACAAACTACAACAATACAACAACACACAACAATGCAACAAACTACAACAATACAACAACCTACAACAATACAACAACCTACAGCAATGCAACAAACTACAACAGTACAACAACCTACAACAATGCACAACCTACAACAATGAAACAACCTACAGCAATGCAACAAACTACAGCAATACAACAATGCAACAAACTACAGCAATACAACAACCTACAGGCAATACAACAACCTACAGCAATACAACAACCTACATGTTTTGCTTTAACATCATTCTTAAGACATTCTCCAGCACGCCAACTCACCAGATACTTCATCATATCATTTCATTATTATCCTTAAGAAATGACACCCATGAGAGAAATTCAAATTCCACCCACTACAATCTTTTTTAAAAATTGTTCTCAGCGTGGTAGTGCATTCTAGATATTCAAACCAAACAGGGATCTTACTCACACTCAGCACTTGGACAACAGTACGCCCTCACACAGACGTCAAAATAGTTGACTTTAAAAAAAAATTAATCTATTTGTATTGCACTATCGCTCTGTGGACATTAGCATCAAAGACTGTATCAGTTTGTTAATCCCGTGTGTAACGTAACACTGTAAATCAACCCTTGTACTAACCTAACGGAAGCAATTCCTTTGATAATTAACTATATATTGTGTTGTTTTTTTTGTTTTTGTTTTTTTTGTTTGTATCTTATTGTTTCCTTGTATGGATCTATTTTTACAAAGAAACGTTTGAAATGTAATTACATTGATCATAATTTTTTGGGGAAAATATTTTGGTTGATCCAAGTGATTTTTTTTAAAGCTGAGAAGATTTACGAGTGAACAATATTGGTCATCTCTCTTTTTCAACTAATCCTATTCAACTATAACATTCACTTTCTCAGTCAACTGTCTAAGTCAACTTTCTTGGTCAACCCTTTCAGTCAACGTTCATAATTAACTTTATCAGTGAGACTTTCTCATTCAGCTTCCTAAGTCACTTTTCTGTGTCATCTTTTCAGTCAAATGTCTGAGTCGGTGCTGTCCAACCTTCGGCCCTCTCGCCGCATGCTGCCCGCGAACGGATTTTAAGTGGGCCCCCGACAGCTTAAGAAATTTTTTATGATGAATGTAAAAAATGAAAATTCATGGTGAAAATATTTTCAAACGACATTTTTTGATTCAGTATTGTTGGGAAATTGCGTGGGGGCACAGGAGAAGCTGTAAGATGGGAAAGGTGGAGGTCAGAAAATCTAAGGAGTGAGCAGTAATTTATATTAAGCACATCAGCAGAGCAACCATTCAGTAACATGGGGAGTCATGAAATTTGATACTGTCTGCTCCCTTTGTTTCTACAGGGGAGGAGTCACGGGGTATAAGACATGAGTACTAACGATGGCGTTGAGCAAGATGAGTGGGGAAACCACAAGTAACTTGATGTGTAGCTATTGGGTCACCCTAAGCATGGCCATGCCCCCCACCAACAGCGCTTTTTATGATCATTATAATATGACAGGAAAGTCTTGGGGTCAGAGTAATTGAGATGGGAGTTGGGGTACTAAAGGTGTCACAAATGATTACGGTGAGTGAGCGGACGATTAAGGGTGCCAAGAGATTTAAACAGGTAGTTTCTAGCCAGGTGTGGGAGAGCGTGTCTCCATCCTGTGATGCTGTAACGTTGGGGACAAGTACCTGGAATTCAGAGATCACTGTATGAGACTTTCAGTGGGTAGAAAGCAGGAAACCAGCTGTGTGTGTGTTTGTAGTTAGTATTGTTTAGTCAGGGAGGAATTGTAAGGGACAGTGGGAACGATGTTAGTATTGTTTAGTCAGGGAGGAATTGTAAGGGACAGTGGGAACGATTATGGAACCTCGTTTTTTCCATTAAACAAATCTAAAAATGCGTGGTCCAATGAATTATGTGTGATGTATGTTTCATCTGATGAATCTTCCCAACTATGGAACTGCCGTAACAACAAATGGACCGTGTCTTTGGCAGTAAGTACGTCAGTGTAACCAGGTTATATGTAAAGACAAACATTAATTACAGAGACTATAACGCTTTCACTGTTGAACATTGACAGAATTTTATGAGGCCAGGTGCTATTGTAATCTGCTTCAAATTATGAAACAATTAAGTAAAATTCAAAAACGAATATGTCATTAAATTATTGCCACCGTTTCTATTCGCCTTATTTATATTCTTGATAAACTACAATGTAAGAAGTATTAATAAAGTTTATAATTTTCTTTATTAATTTTTTTTTTAAAAATCCTTTTGAGATGTCATGTGTCATGTGTGGGCCGCAGCTTTTTTTGTAAGTTTGGCCCACCGAGTCAAAAAGTTTGGGCAGCACTGGTCTAATTCAAAGTTTAGGTCAACTTTATTAGGCATATTTCTCGGTCATCTTTCTCAGTCAGGTATCTAAGTCAAATTTCTCACTCATATTTCTCAGCCAACTTTCTTATTCCAATTCCTAAGTTATTTTTCTTAATGTACTTTCAATGACTTTAATCATCCATGCTCTCATATACAGTTCTTGAGTTGATACGCTGCTAAAACAGACTCCATAATATTAAGTGCGAAACAAACAAGAAGACGGGATTTTGCACCTGTGCCCAAGTTTGCACATCTATAAGAAAAAAAAAAAGACAAAGACTTAATTAATATATTTTTGTAAAAACACAATAAAGAGAATTATGTTCTGTGAGCAAAGTGAAAATATAGCATCAAAAATTACATGTCATGTGATAAAAATAAAATGAGGAGGGGGAGAAGTCTGCCAAGTTGAATTATAGAAGGGGCGGTAATCAAAACTTATTGATTACTTTAAGCTAGATTTAGATCAGCGGTTCTCAACCTTTTGAGTGATGTGAGCAACGGCGTTTGGGGCAGTGGGTAGTAAAAAGGGGGGGGTGGAGCGAGCGGTCCAGCCCGTTTAGCTCTTTGAAATGTATGTTAAGAGCGGCATTTCAGCACACTACAGAGGGGTTTCTTTGGTGGGAGGGGTGGTAAAAATCTTGGCCCACCCCTTTGGGAGCTAACCTTGATGACATTTGCCAAGCTTTGGCAACCCACAACCTGGCCAATGAGAACGGGAGTTGAGGAGTCACCTAGGGTGTTGAGGTGGGGTAGGGGGGCGTGCTTGCTAGTTATTGAATGAGAAAGAATTATCACTATTTTATAATATGTATGTAGGTTGTCTACTTTTGTAAGCCCAGTGTTTATAATTTTTTTTAAATAGTCTTTTACACCCTGACAATGTGAAGCTTTTTCTTTTTTTCTTGTTTAAGGTAATTGTTTCACAGATTTTCTAAAGTATTAATAAATGTTGTTTTTTTTTAAAATTTGTATTGTACAATGAACAATTTAAAGTTACAAAATGTTTTACGCGGGTCGTAAAGCACTACACTTAAAGCTGCCGTAGAAATACTGTCGGATTTGGAACCCACTGAGCATCAGGAGAGACCGAGCCATTCTAACCACAGTGAGGAGATAACGTCGTTTGTAGAAACCAGCATGCGGATCTCAGTTACAAGACCGGTGGGTCAAAAGGACAAGGCTGAGGAGACCCTACTTGACGTGTGCGGTCCACTCACTTGAGAATAAGAAACCCCCTTTACTGGGAACCAGGGAAAAGCTGCGGCTGATCCTGGAGCGATTCCCACGCGCATGCTTTGAGCCTCCTGCCTCACGTCCGACACTGGCAAATCCAGCAGTTTCAAATTTTAGCCGAGGCCATTTAAAATGCCAACAAGATGCCGCTTTGAGGATGACTGAAGCACATAGTGACTCCGGGGTAAAAGTCTATAGAGACCGCTCTTGCTTCAGCTACAACAGTAAAGCTGAATACGGCACAATCATGCGGTGGCCAAAGGGGCAATAACCATTAGGAACTCTCCCATTTTAGTTGCAATCATTGTCGTAAAATAAAATGTTATGAACTTGTGTTTTTGTTTTTGGGTTTTTGTTTTTGATTTAGTTTTTTTGTTAACAAGGGTTCAGCTTTAGATTTTTTTATCGCAATGACACGTAAGATTTGTGTTCGCTTAACCAAGTCTCGATAATATTCAAATTAAGGCAAAGTCGCAAGCAAGTACTCTCAATGTTGCGCTCCAACTTACATAATAATAATAAAGTTTATTTAAAAAACACGCTTCATCCCCAGAGGCTTGAAGTGCGGTACAAAGTCAAACAAACGCAACACTACAAAAACTAATTACAAGCATACCATGTCAAAGTCTTTCTACCCATTTCAACCCTAAGCAACACAGACAATATGCCTTAACTGGAAAATATGGAAGACAATCATCCCAGAAGGTGTTTGCGAAATAGATGTGTCTTTAAATCGGTTTTAAAGGACTCCAGTGTCTGGTTGTTTCTGAGAGCGACAGGAATGGCGTTCCAAATTGTTGGACCAGCAAAAGCGAAAGTGCCATTATTTATTAGACATCTCCATCAAAAATTACCGTGATGTTGGTTAAATGTAAAACATGATACAAATAATACCAATTACATATTTTTTTCGAGTTATTTCCGTGTCTAATGACAGTTTTTTTTATTATTATTTTTTTTTTTTTTTGTTGTTGTTGCTTTTTAACCTTCTCGGGTACTTATCTTNCTTATGTTCGGGTTCGGTCGAAACAGACTAGTTAATTTTCAGCTTATGTTCGGGTTCGGTCGAAACAGACTAGTTAATTTTCAGCTTATGTTCGGGTTCGGTCGAAACAGACTAGTTAATTTTCAGCTTATGTTCGGGTTCGGTCGAAACAGACTAGTTAATTTTCAGCTTATGTTCGGGTTCGGTCGAAACAGACTAGTTAATTTTCAGCTTATGTTCGGGTTCGGTCGAAACAGACTAGTTAATTTTCAGCTTATGTTCGGGTTCGGTCGAAACAGACTAGTTAATTTTCAGCTTATGTTCGGGTTCGGTCGAAACAGACTAGTTAATTTTCAGCTTATGTTCGGGTTCGGTCGAAACAGACTAGTTAATTTTCAGCTTATGTTCGGGTTCGGTCGAAACAGACTAGTTAATTTTCAGCTTATGTTCGGGTTCGGTCGAAACAGACTAGTTAATTTTCAGCTTATGTTCGGGTTCGGTCGAAACAGACTAGTTAATTTTCAGCTTATGTTCGGGTTCGGTCGAAACAGACTAGTTTATTTTCAGCCTATTTTCGGGTTCGGTCGACACTGTAAAGTTGTTTTCTGTTTATCTTCGGACTCGTCCGAAATTTCTTGAGATCTTCGGCTGCCTGGCCGAAAGTGATTGAGGCCTTTGGCCTTCTGCCAGATGTCAGACTGTCACCCTCTCTGTCGGCCAGCAATTCGATACTCATTATTGCTCGATGTCTTGCTGCCATCGTATAAGATATAAGAAATCCCCTGCGAGCACTGTTCACAGCTGCATGATGATACACTTGTCCAATAATTCCAGACATGAAATGTCAATAGGACAAAGGGAAAGGAGATTGTACAGAGGGCAAAGGATGACTACTGGAGCTCAAAGGTCGAATCATGTGCATCAACCAAGGCGTTGTTCAGCGCTAGTAACCGTCTCCTTGGCAACAGCAAGAATTCACCCTCCCTACCGACATTGCACCAGAGCAACTCCCTGACGCCTTTGCGGACTTTTTCATCACCAGGGTGCAAACGATCAGGGAGGAGCTAGACAGCGCGACCCCTACACCTTCCTCACCGTTCTCGGAGGACGTTAGTCAGACAGAATCATTTGATAGTTTTCTGCCTGTGACTGAGGATGAGGTGAGGCAAGTCATCATCAGGTCTGCTCCCAAGTCTTGTGCCCTCGATCCTATCCCCGTCCCACTGCTTGTAGAATGCCTTGACGTCCTCCTCCCAGCACTCACCTCCATCATAAATTCTTCGATTCTCTCTGGCAT
>CAXITT010000313.1:785044-800314 GCA_964033795.1 Lymnaea stagnalis | reverse complement strand
AAGAATTTGTCATCATGCATCGTCAAAGCATGACTAAAGAATTTGTCAACATGCATCCTAAAAGCATGACTAAAGAATTTGTCATCATGCATCCTAAAAGCATGACTAAAGAATTTGTCATCATGCATCCTAAAAGCATGACTAAATAATTTGTCATCATGCATCGTAAAAGCATGACTAAAGAATTTGTTATCATGCAACCTAAAATCATGACTTAAGAATTTGTCATCATGCATCGTAAAAGCATGACTAAAGAATTTGTCATCATGCATCCTAAAAGCATGACTAAAGAATTTGTCATCATGCATCCTAAAAGCATGACCAAAGAATTTGTCATCATGCATCCTAAAAGCATGACTAAAGAATTTGTCATCTTGTATCGTAAAAGCATGACTAAAGAATTTGTCATCATGCATCCTAAAAGCATGACTAAAGAATTTGTCATCATGCATCGTCAAAGCATGACTAAAGAATTTGTCATCATGCATCCTAAAAGCATGACTAAAGAATTTGTCATCATGCATCCTAAAAGCATGACTAAAGAATTTGTCATCATGCATCCTAAAAGCATGACTAAAGAATTTGTCATCATGCATCCTAAAAGCATGACTAAAGAATTTGTCATCATGCATCCTAAAAGCATGACTAAAGAATTTGTCATCATGCATCCTAAAAGCATGACTAAAGAATTTGTCATCATGCATCCTAAAAGCATGACTAAAGAATTTGTCATCATGCATCCTAAAAGCATGACTAAAGAATTTGTCATCATGCATCCTAAAAGCATGACTAAAGAATTTGTCATCATGCATCCTAAAAGCATGACTAAAGAATTTGTCATCATGCATCCTAAAAGCATGACTAAAGAATTTGTCATCATGCATCCTAAAAGCATGACTAAAGAATTTGTCATCATGCATCCTAAAAGCATGACTAAAGAATTTGTCATCATGCATCCTAAAAGCATGACTAAAGAATTTGTCATCATGCATCCTAAAAGCATGACTAAAGAATTTGTCATCATGCATCCTAAAAGCATGACTAAAGAATTTGTCATCATGCATCCTAAAAGCATGACTAAAGAATTTGTCATCATGCATCCTAAAAGCATGACTAAAGAATTTGTCATCATGCATCCTAAAAGCATGACTAAAGAATTTGTCATCATGCATCCTAAAAGCATGACTAAAGAATTTGTCATCATGCATCCTAAAAGCATGACTAAAGAATTTGTCATCATGCATCCTAAAAGCATGACTAAAGAATTTGTCATCATGCATCCTAAAAGCATGACTAAAGAATTTGTCATCATGCATCCTAAAAGCATGACTAAAGAATTTGTCATCATGCATCCTAAAAGCATGACTAAAGAATTTGTCATCATGCATCCTAAAAGCATGACTAAAGAATTTGTCATCATGCATCCTAAAAGCATGACTAAAGAATTTGTCATCATGCATCGTAAAAGCATGACTAAAGAATTTGTCATCATTCATCCTAAAAATATGACTAAAGAATTTGTCATCATGCATCGTCAAAGCATGACTAAAGAATTTGTCATCATGCATCCTAAAAGCATGACCAAAGAATTTGTCATCATGCATCGTAAAAGCATGACTAAAGAATTTGTCATCATTCATCCTAAAAATATGACTAAAGAATTTGTCATCATGCATCGTAAAAGCATGACTAAAGAATTTGTCATCATGCATCCTAAAAGCATGACTAAAGAATTTGTCATCATGCATCCTAAAAGCATGACCAAAGAATTTGTCATCATGCATCCTAAAAGCATGACTAAAGAATTTGTCATCATGCATCCTAAAAGCAGGACTAAAGAATTTGTCATCATGTATCGTAAAAGTATGACTAAAGAATTTGTCATCATGCATCCTAAAAGCATGACTAAAGAATTTGTCATCATGCATCGTCAAAGCATGACTAAAGAATTTGTCATCATGCATCCTAAAAGCATGACTAAAGAATTTGTCATCATGCATCCTAAAAGCATGACTAAAGAATTTGTCATCATGCATCCTAAAAGCATGACTAAAGAATTTGTCATCATGCATCCTAAAAGCATGACTAAAGAATTTGTCATCATGCATCCTAAAAGCATGACCAAAGAATTTGTCATCATGCATCGTAAAAGAATGACTAAAGAATTTGTCATCATGCATCCTAAAAGCATGACTAAATAATTTGTCATCATGCATCCTAAAAGCATGACAAAATAATTTGTCATCATGCTATATTGTTTCCTAATTTAGAATTTAAAGGGCGCAAAGAAATAGTAGCGCACGTTTCATAAATTATTATAAAATCAAAAGTGTTTTTGTTTTCTTTCAATGTGCCACCTTTGTTACTAAGATTCCTGAATAACAGATTTTTTTTTAATACTTAGCCATTAGCCTATCTGTATTATTATTAACTTCCCACCTGCTTTTCTCTTTTTAATGTCATAATAACAAACAAAGTTCCCCATCCATTTGCATTGCACTCAGTTCTTTTATATTATTAATTTTATTTCAGTTGAGAATCCAGTAGAAAGCTAAAAAAAAATGTTTGTTGTGTCCTCGCATTTCGATTATCATGTTAATGCCTTTGTTATTTTATTTTATTTTTTTGTACGTGTTTAAAAAGAAATATTCTTATTCCTAATTCGTCAATTTAAAAGAGATTCTGTGGATTTTATTAAAAATATTTTAAAGTATAGCGAAGAGGCAATTTAAGAAAGTTATAGTAGTTTAAAATTCCAAATAAAAATTTTAATCTACTCACCATTGGGACATTTGAACCTTATTTACATACGGATTTTCCTTAGATAAAATGACACATTAATAATTATAATGTCTTTATAAACAAATCATGTCTTCTTAAAATAGTTATGCAGCTCATATGCAATTTATAAAAATGACCAGTTTTCAAAACCCATAATAATGTATAGATCTTTCAAATAAACCTGTGTTTTTCTTTATTTGGTAAAATAAGGACATATTTAGAAAAGCTAGTCTAAGCATTAGAATTATAAGTAAGTTGGGTTGTTTTTTTCCATTTGCGTTCAGCATATAAAATAATGTTTGCAGTGCTTTTTAGTCATGGAACCCTTTTTAATTGAATTTCGTTTTTGTTTTTGTTTTTGTTTTAATTATTTGTCAATTAAGTAGCTATCCGAGAATATAATGTAAATAAAAAATAAAAGCCACATTACTATTTTTAGTCATATAATTATTTTTTTTTTTTTTTGTTTTGGCATAAAACAAGCAGGTCATGCTATTTCCGTTTTGACAATCCTGCATGGAAAGATGATAATTAAGAAACTATCCTCATCCCATCTTTAAGCCCCTAAAATATCCGAAGTACCCTTCAGTCGTAGGTGTTGCTGGGCGCACACGATGGTTCTAAGGTTCAGTGTCACCTATATTTTTTTAACTAGGATATCTTTCGTTGCTCTCCAACTAAGTGTGGAATGTTGCAAAACGAAATTCAGATATGTGAACAATGCATCCTTGTATTTTGAATTTATTAAAAAAATATTTGAGACTATAATGATTTAAAGCGTGAGAATAATCTAGGGCGAAATCGTACCCTCAAGGGTGACATAACTATCGTGAATTTAGTTTACGTCCCGCTGGTGCGAAATTTAAAATGTCTTTGGTCATTAATATGGGAAATTTTGTCATTTCCCACCCGTATGTTTGAAATGCCACCTCAAAATTGTCTGAAAAAAATAGCAAATACAAGTATGCGCCAAAATAGTGCAATCTTGCATTTTAAGTTTGTACGACTGTCTTTAGCACCCTTAATTATGCACCATTTTAATCACGCTGATCATTGGTACACTATGGGGTTGATTATAAGCCTATCCCTAATCATTACCCCGGGGCATGCCACAAACGGCGTGAGCTCAGTTTATATAATGCACTGGGCTAAAAAATGCTTCCCACAAAACTTTAAAAATCTCCTTCCCTGTTCAAAAGGTGTAATAGAAACATCGAATTCAAGTATACTCAAGAATACACCTCTTGATTTTGAAATCATCAAACATTTTCCGGGTATCCCCGGAGCTCCTCCACCGATCAAGATTCATCGGGGCCATCGATTTCCGCCCTACTTCTCGATGAAAATGATCGCCGATTTTGGTATCGATAGATACAATGCCTAGTGGCGTAGATACACTGCCTAGTGGCGTAGCTACTAATTAAGGCTGCCATGAGTGGGCAAATATTTGTGCCGTCCTCTCTTTCACGATTCAAACTCTGCAGTTGTCCAAAAATGCCGCACCAGCATTTAAGAAAAAGTGACCCCTGGGTGGACCACTCCATCCGCCCTATATCGATGCCACTAGCAGTGGCGTATCTACAGTGTTTGGCGTCAGGGAAAAAGGTTCATTTTTACGCCCGCCCCCCCCCCTCCAACTCTGAAACCGGTAATGATCAACCAATTAATTCCATCAAAGTCCATTTTCGCCCCCCCCCCGCAAGTCTGGCGCCCCGGAACGTATGTCCCATCTGCCACCCCTTAGCTACGCATTTGGCCCCTTGCAACTGGCATAGCCCCCCCCCCCCTTTTTTTTTTTTCTTCCGAAAATCTGAATGCCCTCCCTGGGGAAAATTTCTGAAAGAAACACTGCTTGTATCAACAACGGCCATAGGTAAACTTTCGCCATGCGCGAAGCACCCCTTCGGTGCCCACTACCCTGTCACTGTATGGCTCCGATCTTTTTCCGACTACGACCTAGGCTGTGGAGCACGTGTTATGATGCTATTGGCCAGCTAACCATACGCATTTTAACATGCACATGAGTTTAGACTGTTTAGTTTTTGTACGGTATTCACACTTCACTATAATAAATTAAGTTAATTTAAATATTTACTGGGCCCTCCCAGGCGCCCCTATGGCCACGGCGCCCTGTGCAAGGGGTTAAGGTCGCACACCTTAACGACCGACGTTGCTTGTATAACTAATAATTTGGTGTTGTGTAATAATGTGCACGTGTACAATATCTTCAACCGTCTCAAATCCGCCCCCCCCCCCGACTAAAGCCATTAATTTAGTCACCAAGCAAACACCGCTGCCCATTCGAACGGAAACACCTCCGTCACACCATCTACAATTTCCGGGTAAACATTTTTCTTGTCTACCGGCGTTTCGTTGGCGTCCAATTATCGGCGACACCACAATTGTTCCCGCAGTTGCTCCCGGCCCCGGGAGGTCTTTGATTTACGAGCAGCCCGGTAATCCCACCCCGGTGGGCATCATCCCTCTTTAATCCCGTCTATGGGTCTACCCCTATCTCACCTGCGTTTACACTTGCAGCCCTGCCGGCCGGGCGATCAAAAGCCGGGACACCAAACTCTCACGGCCCAGTTTGACTGTGGCTCGAGTTTCCCGACAACGACAACACTCGCTCGGAGATAACTCCGGGAGTTAAAGCCTACACTAGCGGTGCTGATTACCGGTCTTAGTGTTATGAATTGTAAATACCTTTTCCGAATTTTTTTTTTCTTTTTATAAGGCTCATTTCGATTCTCTATTGCGGGAGAAATTGGATAAACTACATAGCAACCGAGAGATCAGATAGTATTAAGCCCAATAATATTTGGGTTACACTTACAGTGGTTCTTTCAGGTAGTACAGTAAGACGTTGATAATCCGGAAGTCAGAATCCCAAAGCGTCAAATATCCGGATGGTCTGGTAAAAACTATCTGGGAAGCGACAATGGCAAGATGGTCCTTTTTTTCAAGTATTTGCATCTCTATAAACATGAATAAAAACATAATTTAAAAAAAAAATTATAGCGACAACATGTGTTCGTTGGTGCCGTCATGACAGTGACCTTTCACACATCACGTGGTCATCCGCGACCTTAATATTTACAGCAAACGTTGACATGATGATTCAAAAATCAGGATAAGTCGATTATCCGAACGTGGCCCTAAACTCAGTTTGTCCGGATTATCGGCACTTTACTGTATTCAAGTTTTTTGGGGATTTTTTTAAAACACGCCAGGTTTCATGTCTGTTCCCGTGACCTGGTTGTTCAACACGCCAGGTTTCATGTCTGTTCCCGTGACCTGGTTGTTCAACACGCCAGGTTTCATGTCTGTTCCCGTGACCTGGTTGTTCAACACGCCAGGTTTCATGTCTGTTCCCGTGACCTGGTTGTTCAACACGCCAGGTTTCATGTCTGTTCCCGTGACCTGGTTGTTCAACACGCCAGGTTTCATGTCTGTTCCCGTGACCTGGTTGGGGTTACTTAGTTGCAGATTTGTCCTACGTCTAAACATTATAGGTCAGCGGTTATGAGACTAACCTGTGGCACGCGTGTCGCAACTGGCACGCATAGACCCCGCTGCGGGCACGTGAGGCTATTCGCCCCCTAGCGTCGATCCAGCACATGGACAGTGGCTAACATTGGAGAAAAAATAAAGGGTTGGGGGACTCTGCAAATCACTTTTTTTTTTTTTTATTTGACTAATGTGCACACTCTGTCAAGGTGAACGACAACATATCAATAACTAGAGAATTAAGTACCGGAGCGACTCAGTGATTTGTTCTCTCTCCTGTCCGCATTCAAAATATACCAGTGATGATGCCATCATCGTTGAAGTGGGAAATCTTATACCGCAACTTAGTTAAAAGCTTGATCAGTTGGTGCGATGAAAATCTCTTTCAGTCGAATGTCTCAGAAACCAAAGAAATGGTTGTCGATTTCCAGGGTGGGATTTAACACATTGCAGATCTCGCAACAAACATCCAGAGTTTTAGGAAGAAGAGACATATAAATAAGTACCTAGATGTTAACATTAACTAGATGTTAACATTCACTAGATGTTAACATTAAAATTAGATTAAAATGTCATGAACACGGCTAAATTATGTGTAAAAGACTTTTCTATCATTACAAATATATAATTTAGGGTTAAACAAACAACTTATTCTGCAGTGCAACAATTGGAAGCCTACTAGACTTCAGTATTACCAGATGGTGTGGGAAATTAACGGGTGACAGGAGAACGTGATGAAACAGACGAGTCAAGAATGCCAGCAAACTCACAAACTAGAACTTCCTTCACTGTAGGAACCAGGGCCGGCGCTAGGAGGGTAAATTGAATTTTGCGGGGCCGTTGGCGTGATATCTTCCGCCGACAAACACGTTATAGTCCCTGATAATCCCCTTTCGTCTGCTTAACATGCGCCGAGAGGTCTTCTCGAGATTCGTCTCGGAGGGACAGTATGGGAACCCGACTGACCTTCAGACCCTTCGACTACCTAATAACTCTAATACTGTGTTGACTGGATTCATTAATACAAATATAAATCCATTTATAAAAAAGTTTTACTTTGTGCTGATGTGTTTTTAATAACACAAAATTGTAGAAAAAAAAACATTTAATGACATGTTTAGCTAGTTAATCAACAAGTTAAAAAGTTTCTACACTTAAATTTTATAATGCAGAATAAATTAAAAGTTTGCTAAAGACTAAATAAAATTGTTTGTGGAAGTATAAATATGATTATTGTCAGTATAGCTGATAATTATAGTACAGTTTCTAGCTGTTATTATCTTCCCATGGAGTATCCAGGTGTTACTCTATCGTAACAAAGGGCATCAGGGACATCATTTGTGTAGGGGGGGGGCAAATGCCACCTGCCCCCGATTTTTCTGGCTTTATTTAAATTGCTATGTACTGTGGCGCCTCCATTAATAAACAACTTAACAAGCCGACCAAGTTTTGGTTTTGCCCTCCCCCTCCCTACCCCTGAAAAAGACCTGAAATGACGCCCCTGATGTAGTATAAAGTCTATAGTAGCTGATTGATCATTTTCATCTTGCGTAACTATCATACCTGACAAGTCAGCATCATCCTTATCGAACTATTCAGCACTTAAAATAGACGCACTGTCTGTGTGAGTGATAGTTGCCATAAGCTCTCTCAGTCTCTCTCTCAGTCTCTCTCTGTGTCTCTCTCCCTCTCTCTCTGTCTCTCTCTCTCTGTCTCTCTCTCTCCCTGTATTTGAGTTGGTAGAGTTGTTATTGAACACCGATGAGTTGGTGTTTTTTTTTTTTTAATTGAACACCGTGTACAATGATGTGTTAATCCTTCTAGGGAGCGGATTAAGAGAAAAATGACAGGTGAAGAGATGCCCACTTTTGACTTCTCTTGCACTAACAAAGTGTGCTAACATTCTGACCAGCCATCTGCCGTGCACAGACAGACATTAAATAACTCTTATATTGTTAAAAGCCTAACCATTTATGACTATTTACACTTATTAAATTGTTTAAAATAATGTAATAACCAGTCAACTTTAAGATTAACATTTGAATAGAAAAGGCAAGATTGTTGACTTCAGCTAATCTAAACCCCTCCCCCCCCCTCCCTTGTCAACAACTGTCAAACATTTCCAAACACCCCCTCCCTCCCCCTTGTCAACAACTGTCAAACATTTCCAAACACCCCCCTCCCTCCCCCTTGTCAACAACTGGCAAACATTTCCAAACCCCCCCTCCCTCCCCCTTGTCAACAACTGTCAAACATTTCCAACCCCCCCCTCCCTCCCCCTTGTCAACAACTGTCAAACATTTCCAAACACCCCCCTCCCTCCCCCTTGTCAACAACTGTCAAACATTTCCAAACACCCCCCTCCCCCCCATTTCGTTGACGTCATTAATGGACGCCCCTTTAGTTAGCTGTACTTGCTTTTACAAAATGGCGACAGCGACTGCCCTCGTTTTCGTCATGCTGTTTCGTTAAGTTTGATAAAATAGAAATTGCCACAATCCTTGAAGATTTAAAAATTAGAACTAGTCTTTTCCCTTAATAGTGTAAACCATAGATATTGCAACATTCCCTAATATTGCAAACATATATATTACCATATTCCTCAATGAAAACATAGAAATTGCAACATTCCCAAATATTGCAAACATTTATATTGCCATATTCCTCAATGAAAACATAAAAATTCCAACATTCCCAAATATTGCAAACTTAGAAATGCCATGTTTCGCAAAATTGCAGAAATAGAATTTGCCATTTCTCCCTCATATGGCACGCATAGAATTTGCCATTTCTCCCTTATATGGCACGCATAGAAATTTCCCTATTCCCTAATAATGCAAAATAGAAATGTCCTATTCCCTAATATTGCAATCATATAAACTTCCATATTCCTTAATAAAAATTGGAAATTTCCACACTCCCACATATTGCAAACATATAAATTGCCCTATTCTGCAATGTTGTAAACATAGAAATTGCCCTATTCTGCAATGTTGCCAACATAGAAATTACCCTATTCTGCCATGTTGCCAACATAGAAATTGCCCTATTCTGCAATGTTGCCAACATAGACATTGCTTAATCCGACAATAATGCAAAGACAGAAATTGCGATCCTCCGTAATGAGTTAGAGGTGAGGGGGTGAGAGGGTGGTGGAGACAGAACGCCAGGTAACCGGACACGGTATTTGCTAAAGGTCTGCTCTAGCGCCCGGGTGTATCAGATCGCTGAAAACCGACTGACTGAGTCCAATTTTGGAAACGTCCCCTAGCCCACTGGTCAAAATAGACCTTCCCAGATGACCTGATTTCATAACAACGCTACGGTGGCCCTGACCTTACCGGATATGGGAATTCCACCCCACCCGCCTTGAACTTAACCGACCATGATATATTATATCGCCTGGCTTATTCGCTGATAGGGGGTCCTTCTATTCTCGCTATTACTGGGTCACGTTCATTTAAAACCAAACACAGAATTCTTCAAATTAATGAAGCAAACGGGGCACGTTTTTTCGTTAACATGAAGACTAGCGAAATGTGGGTCACAAAGTTTGAACGTCTGCAAAAATTAGGGTGGTGAGTTTTTAATGGATCTTTTTTTTTCTTTTTTTTTTTTCAATGCCTTCTGATAATTTGTTTTGTTTATTTGTTTGTGTTTGCACCGGGTGGGGCATGTCTGCTAATAACGTCACTTTGGAGATGGCGTCGGTGGGTCGTCGAGTTTGCATTCATAATAGCCCCCCCCCCCGGCACTCCCCCACATGGGCCAGAGCCGAGGCTCCAAACCGTGCGGAAGCGCGCCAGGAACCTCCCTCCTGGTTCTGAGGGACGTCCGGTCGACCGAAAACGCTGCGTTTAAAGCGTTCGCAATCCACTCTCCTATGGGTCAGGACGACTTTACTTCCTCCCCGGAAAGGTGGTGTTGCGTTACCACTCCCCACCACCCAGGGACGTAGCGGGGACGAAACGGTCGCCTAGGGGCGGCTTTCTCAGGGCCGCGTAATTTTAATCACTGGCAAGGGTTTGGGCGGCCACCCATTGCCTCATACCCATCATCGGCAACAAGTAATCATGTTAGTGCGGGCCTTTCGTTGCGTTGAAGGTCATGCGAGCTTCGGGATTATTTAGCTTGGGGAGTTCCCCCCCCCTACTAGTCTTCCACGCCACGAAGAGGCAACATCCCATGTGGCACCACCTTCGGTGGTGTTGCTCCGCGGCCTAGAGGCCTTCGGCCACATCACCGAAAACGAGGCCTCTCTGCTACATCAGTCCGCTCTGCTTTCTGACGTCAGTCTTCTCCAATGAAGCCGTAAAAAAAAAAATCACACGGACAACACACACGTTGAAACGAAATCAAAGATGGAGATGACTTAATGACGTAACATGCCGGAGTAGGGAAAGGCGTCGACCGTTTTCAATACAGGGGCGTAGGAATGTGGCGCTGAGAGGGCAGTCCACCCCGAGTGACACGTGTTTCTATATATGTGGGTTGGCGGAGTTTGATATCAACTTCAGAGTTTCTTTCGTGGGATGGGGGTCGAGAACAAAAATTGATCCCCCACCCGGGGTGGCGTTAAGCCTAACAACGCCCCTGTGCCCCCCATTTCGGTCATGGGCATTTAAATGATGATTATTAACGAAATAAGTGAAGTAGTTTTGGATGACACCACCCCTTAGTTCCGCCTATGGTTGCTGAAACAATCTGGTGACGTAGTTATGGATAAGACAATGGATGGCACCAACCCTTAGTTCCACCTATGGTTGCTGAAACAATCTGGTGACGTAGTTATGGATAAGACAATGGATGGCACCAACCCTTAGTTCCGCCTATGGTTGCTGAAACAATCTGGTGACGTAGTTATGGATAAGACAATGGATGACACCACCCCTTAGTTCCGCCTATGGTTGCTGAAACAATCTGGTGACGTAGTTATGGATAAGACAATGGATGACACCACCCCTTAGTTCCGCCTATGGTTGCTGAAACAATCTGGTGAAGTATTTAACCCTTTGCACGCGGACATCCAAGCGACAGAAGGCTCATCGGGACAACCAAGAGGCAGACGGCTCATCAGTTGACCCAGAATGAGATGGAGTGACACGATGTCAAGAAGGACTTACATCAGCTTGGAGCCCGCGCGTGGAGTCGAATAGACATAGATCGGTCTGAATTGTATGATGTGGTGGAACAGGCCAGGGCCTACAGGGGCTGTAGCGCCACCGATGATACTGTCTGAATGGAAGGATGTGGTGGAGCAGGCCAGGGCCTACATGGGCTGTAGCGCCACCGATGATACTGTCTGAATGGAAGGATGTGGTGGAGCAGGCCATAGCCTACATGGGCTGTAGCGCCACCGATGATACTTTCTGAATGGAAGGATGTGGTGGAGCAGGCCATGGCCTACTTGGGCTGTAGCGCCACCGATGATACTTTCTGAATGGAAGGATGTGGTGGAGCAGGCCAGGCTTTTAGCACCAGTGATGATATATTTACCCCATCTCAACTATTTGCACTTAATTTTTTATTTTTTTTATTTCTAAGAATCCATGCTAAATGATTGCTAAAGTCTTTGAAGGAAATTTGTAGTTGAGTTTCAACCTCTGAATGACAAGAGATTTCCCGGCTACCGATCTCTGAGTTATGTCATATGACAATTTTAAATCATTTACGAACACCCACATGCCATCTGAAATCCAAGTTTCCTACGCTGCTCAGTGACTCTTCTTAATGGTTCAAAGAAAGTTAAGTCTTTCCAATGATATGGAATCGGTCTAATAATTTGGAGTCGATCCAATTATGTGGATTTTATCCAATGATACTGAGTCGATCTAGTTTTCTGTGTGCGATACAATGATATACATTCGATACTTTAACGTGAATTCGATCCAAGGATATAGTGTGATCCAATGATCGAAAGTCGATTCAAAGATATGGGGTCGATCCGATGATCTGGCTGGTATCAATGCAATAATCTGCAATTCATTCAGGAACGTGGAATCAATATAATGGTACGCGGAGTCCGAAAGCAACTTAGGTATCCTTTCATTGGGCGTCAGTAGCTGGTGTTCGAATTTTTCAGTGTTTTTTCTGTGCAAGAAAATCAATATATACGTAATGCACGAGCTAAATCTAACCGTTTGTGTACCAGAAGCATCGTTCCGGCTTACAACATGAAACTTAAGTTGATTTGCAGGAAGTACACATTTGTCAACCCATTTCCACCATTTTCTCCACCATAGATGTGAGAACTACTGAGCTGATAGGTAGCTCCCCCCCCCCCCCCCCCCCCCGTATCCCTAGTGAAACCCTGAGGCCGAACTGACCTTTGATTGCCCACACACTGGCACCGTCACTGACCGACGCTGGTGACTACCCCCCTCCTCTCACCCCCGTTTAATCAAGACTTTGGGGAGGGGGGTGTTCTGGATTCGACCAGAAATGTCAAGGTAGCTGCTGGTGGGGCCTGGTGTTTTCATTCGCATCAGAAGGTCAGTTTTAAAGTCAAACAGAAGTCCCTGGTGAAAGGTCATAATGGCTTACAAGTTAATATCTCTGTCCTTTCCTTGTCGGGAGGTAAAGACCACGGGCGTGTTGATAATGGGGGTGTTATTACACTCGGTAACAAAATGAAAAGAATCATTCATAATTTATTTATTTTTTTAAAATAAAATGAAAATTGAATTAAAGAATGCTGGCAACTGGTCACCAAGTTGGAAGAAAACTTTATAAAAGTGACTTGTCATTGAGTTTGTAGGCTTATCCTCGTTGGGCTTTTACTGTCTGAGTCACGCCCCTGGGTGGGTGTGTTCTCTTTGGGCTCGGCTAGGAAATGATACGCCTGCGCCAGTACAGGGTAACTCCCAGCCCGCACCGACAGTGTCGTAACATCACCGGGAGTGCCATGGTACCTTAAAAAGGTTTTCTCCCATGTGACCGTCGATCAAAGGTCAAATAATTGGAAATCAGTTCGGATCTTCGCAGGTTACACAACAAAATCAATGGTAAACAGCAAAAGGTTGACCCTGGAGAATGGAGACATTGGTTAAAAATTATCTTTTAAAAAAAAAGATAAAACAATCTCCCGTGGGCTCGAGTGGGGGCAACATAGCTGGAAGGACACTGGGGCAACATAGGTGGTATAAGAGAGGGGCAACATAGCTGGTACGGCATTGGGGTAACAGAGCAGGTAGAAGAGGGGGAAAGGATAGCTGATAGGACATTGGAGCAACATAGATGGCAGGACACTGGGGCAACATAGATGGCAGGACACTGGGGCAACATAGATGGCAGGACACTGGGGCAACATAGATGGCAGGACACTGGGGCAACATAGATGGCAGGACACTGGGGCAACATAGATGGCAGGACACTGGGGCTTTCAACTTATATATTTTTTAATCAACTTATCTTTAAAAATTCGGAGCAGTGGGGTGGGGGGGGGTTAAATAGGAATGACCTTAAGATGTTGGTGTCGTTACTGAAAATGTCAACATCATTTGAAATTGAGGACAACGTGACCTTAAAACCCTTGTTGAGGTGGGAGAATCCTTTACCAATCAATCGCCATCCGATGGCCTATCGATTATCCCGGCTAGGCGAGGTGTCAACCAATAAGACGGCCAAGGACGGCGCAATGCAAGTAATTTCCTCTAAAGATTAGTTCGACGATATAGGTTTAATGTCCGGGACGGTCACGGGGCAGAGTCGCCGGGACGGGTCGTAATCTCACTCCCTCGCGACACTCGACAGTGGACCGGCGGCCGGGATTGCAATGTCGCCCCCTGAAAGTGCAGCAGAGAAGGCCTTGACGTCATGTCCAGCTCTAGTGAGATTAGCGTGGGAGTAGGCCAGAAAGAGAGAGAGAGAAAGTGGAAAAAAAAGGGGGGGGGACGCGCTGAAGAGGGGTTGAATCAGTGGGAAGGATAGGGGGGGGTCGTGATCCGATGCCAAGTGGAGGTGTCACAATCGCCTGGATTGACTGATCCAGCATTCGAGATAAGCCTTATTATTGCTCACGCCAAATTTCTCCCCGAAGAAATCGGAGGGGGGGGGGGAACGGTCGCTGGAATTTGTGCTGATAGCCAACCAGCAAACAGGATGACCGTTTGGGGGATGAGTGGGCGGAGGTGGATCGGCTGGTTTTTTTGGGGAACATAGATGGCAGGACGCTGGGGCAACATAGATGGCAGGACACTGGGGCAACATAGATGGCAGGACACTGGGGCAACATAGATGGCAGGGCACTGGGGCAACATAGATGGCAGGACACTGGGGTAACATAGATGGCAGGGCATTGGGGTAACATAGATGGCAGGGCATTGGGGTAACATAGATGGCAGGACACTGGGGAAACACAGATGGCAGGACACTGGGGCAACATAGATGGCAGGGCATTGGGGTAACATAGATGGCAGGGCATTGGGATAACAGAGCTGGTAGAAGAGGGGGAAAAGATATCTGATAGGACATTGGGGCAAGATAGCTGGTAGAAAATTGGGACAAATGGCTGGTAGAAGAGTGGGGCAACATAACTGGCAAGACATTGGGGCAACATAGCCTATAGAAGAATAGGGCATTCTTTTTAATAAATTAATTCAACTTATATATTTTTTAATCAACTTATCTTTAAAAATTCGGAGCAGTGGGGGGGGGGGGGTTAAATAGGAATGACCTTAAGATGTTGGGGTCGTTACTGAAAATGTAAACATCATTTGAAATTGAGGACAACGTGACCTTAAAACCCTTGTTGAGGTGGGAGAATCCTTTACCAATCAATCGCCATCCGATGGCCTATCGATTATCCCGGCTAGGCGAGGTGTCAACCAATAAGACGGCCAAGGACGGCGCAATGCAAGTAATTTCCTCTAAAGATTAGTTCGACGATATAGGTTTAATGTCCGGGACGGTCACGGGGCAGAGTCGCCGGGACGGGTCGTAATCTCACTCCCTCGCGACACTCGACAGTGGACCGGCGGC
>CAXITT010000313.1:769983-781541 GCA_964033795.1 Lymnaea stagnalis | reverse complement strand
TATCAGGGATGGTGTGGGGGATGTCGTGGGGGATGTCAGGTGTGGCATCGGGGATGTCAGGTGTGGTATGGGGGATGTCAGGTGTGGTGTGGGGGGTGTCAGGTGTGGTGTGGAGTGTGGCATGGGGATGTCAGGAATGGTGTGGGGGATGTCAGGGATGGTGTGGGGATGTCAGGTGTGTTTGTGTCTGGTTGGATATTTCTGTGAATTGTTTGTGTGTGTATGTGTATGCCCCGTGTGTGTGTGTGTGTGTGTGTGTATGTGGGTATGTGTGTTTGTGTGTGCTCATATGTGTGTGTTTGTTTGTCCTGGTTTGTCATTTCTCAAGAGATAAAAGGATGACGAAGATTCTTGTTGTTGTATTGGTCAAGCTGACCTTGAGATGGCCCAGTTCTGCGTCATGGATGTTTACCGGCGTGTGAAAAGAGCCTTGGGGGGCGGGAGGGGGGATGACAAGGAGGTGTTTTCGTCGGCATGACTAATGATGACATAAGGTCGGTCATGTAGGTCAAATAGGTCATGTAGTTCATGTAGGTCATGTGGGTCATGTAGGTCATGTAGGTCAAATAGTTCATGTAGGTCATGTGGGTCATGTAGATCATGTAGTTCATGTAGGTCATGTGGGTCATGTAGGTCATGTGGGCAGTGAAAGGAACGGGGTAAAAGAAAAAAATCAAAATTACACAGGGGGAATATGTCCTGTTATTTTTTTAACCCCAGAACCATTTCCTTGGTCACATTCCAATAGAGGGATTACATCCGAGTCGAGCAGAGTCCTAACTTCCTAACTAAATATACTTTATATCCAACTTTATATATATAGAGAGAGATTAAATCTAACTTTTATATACCTTATATCTAACTTAATGTACATTTTATATCTCATTTTATATCTAATTTTATATCTAATTTTATATCTAATTTTATATCTAATTTTATATCTAATTTTATATCTAATTTTATATCTAATTTTATATCTAATTTTATATCTAATTTTATATCTAATTTTATATCTAATTTAATATTTAATTTTATATCTAATTTTATATCTAACTTACTTATACTTTATATCTAATTATACATAAGCCTATACTTTATATCTAACTTTATATATACTTTATATCTAACTTTATGTATGCTTCATATATAACATTATATCTAACTTTATATATACTTATATCTAACTATATATGTAGTTTATATATATTTTATATACACTTTATATCAAACTTTATAAATATTTTTGTATCTAACTTTATGTACACTTTATGTCTAACTTTAAATATATACTTTATATCTAACTTTCTATATACTTTATATCTAACTTTATACATCTTTATATATACACTTTATATAAACTTTATATCTACTTTATTTATACTTTATATCTAACTTTATATCTAACTTAATATATATGTTACTTACCGTTAGGAGTCTAGAGAATTGAATCTCTTATTTGAGGAGATGGCTCGTTGAAAAGCAGTACGAACAAAAGACGATACCATAAATTAAATACAAATAACAAAGAACATGATAATCAAACTAGGGCAAATTACAATCGATAATTTTATTAAAGTAGTTATAATTACAAGATCAAAAAAGGAATTGAAGAACCTAAAGCTCGTGACTGACAGCACAGTGGTGACTTGTACCGGTACAATGTTGAAGAAGATACAATGTTGAAGAAGATACAATGTTGAAGAAAATACAATGTTGAAGAAGATACAATGTTGAAGAAGATACACAGTAGAAAACGGAACACATGGCAAATAAATGGTAAACAAATCTCTGTCTCGTATAGCTAAATCTCTGTCTCGTATAGCTAAATCTCTGTCTCGTATAGCTAAATCTCTGTCTCGTATAGCTAAATCTCTGTCTCGTATAGCTAAATCTCTGTCTCGTATAGCTAAATCTCTGTCTCGTATAGCTAAATCTCTGTCTCGTATAGCTAAATCTCTCCCAGCTCAATCTCTTCTATGCGTATTTATGGTCTGTTTTACTGACTTTTCTATAAAGTGCTTAGACATTTATAAGCACATCGATCAATCTAGCATATTCTAAATGATACAGACCATAGACTCTAATTATTTGCAAACCAGGTCAAGAGAGACTATTTTTAATTAGCCACACCAAAAATGCGGTACCGAACTTGGGGTCAGCTGAAATTCATTCCGGAGAAAAGATGAACGGAAGCAATCAAGTCGCCTATAGAAATATCCTTTCTATCTAATTTTACATGCACTTTATCTCTAACTTTATACTTACTTTATATGTACTTGTTTATAGTTATATACATGCATATATATGTATTCCTTTATTTCATTGAAAACACATACATTTTAAATCTGACACCACGTTTGATATCTGAAAATAACATTACAATAAATCATCCTCTTGTTTCCAGACCAACAGAGTGGACAAGGGTGGACAGAGCATTTCAAGTGTGCAATCCCTGGGGGGGGGGGGAAGTCACCTGCGTTCCTCATGAATCACTTCGAATAAGAAAACGGTGTGTCGGTGAGCCACAGTCTGTAACCACAAAATGAATGTTCAAGTGTTGGTTCAGGGCCGTGCTTGTGTGGGGATATTGGGGCCCCCGTGAATTATGTACAAATTATGGGGCGCCACAAATTCCAAAATAATTGTAACCCCCCCCCCCAAAATATCCGCCCATGCGGGTCCTGATGCCAACGGGGCGCCGAGTAATCTGGGATTAAGATGACGCCGCCCCTGTTTGAATTACTAACAACACCCTGTGACTCATTTCCGCTCCTCCCCCCCCCACCCGACCCGGCATCGGGGCACTGTGTTTTTGTTTTATATGGTAATCTAAAAGATTCGGGGACTGGAACTGATAAGAGCATTTTTAAAAACAACCATGTGCACTACCCGCTGGACCACACTTTGATAGGAGCAGTGGCACTCTGGTTGAGCAGTGGCACTCTGGTTGTGAAGTGGCACTCTGGTTGTGAAGTGGCACTCTGGTTGAGCAGTGGCACTCTGGTTGTGACATGCACATTTACTTGATAAACCTGGCCACGCAGTCGGAGCTAATTATCACAGTAAGCTAAATCTTTCTTGCGCACAAAGGATCAATATGACGTCATGGACACTATTCGCCCTTTTCCGGCTTCCAGTGGAAAAAAAAATAGATTACGACTACCGTGATGAACGACTACGACTCCAGAGTCCCGATACCCTATAGAAGAGAAAAGTACCTAAGACTCAGGTCAAGAGTTGCACCTCATAACGTTCTCCGCTACTCCCAGGGAGGGAATATGGGGGTACTTCCTTTTATGCTTGAGCGTCGCATCTTATTCGCTTTAAACAAAAAAAAAAATCACAATGATCAATCTATCTCAAGGTCAGATTACATGAGTCATGGGGGGGGGGGCGGTATGGGGTCTGGGGAAGCGGGACGGCTGGATTCCAATTGACCTAGAAACTTTGAGTCTAGTGGTAAACAAGTTGTACCGGCTTAATCACTCCGTCTGATTCAATGAATACCCAACATCCCACCAACAGACATCACCAACACCACACCCACCAGACATCATCAATGCAACACACACCAGATATCACCAAACCCCACACACCCGACATCACCAACAAACCGCACATCCGACATCACCAACACCCCAGACACCCGACATCACACGCAACCCACACACGTGACATCACCCCTACCCATCACACCATACATCACCAACGCCCCACAAAACCGACATCACAAACACGCCACACACCAGACATCACCAACACCATACCCACCAGACATCACCAACACCACACACCCGATATCACCTACACGCCACACACCAGACATCACCAACACGCCACACACCACACATCACCAACAGCTCCACACAAGAAAAATCAACACTACCACACACAAGCGACATCACCAACACCCCATACACCAGACATCATCAACACCCCACACACACGACATCACCAACACCACACACACACGACATCACCAACACCCCACACACACGACATCACCAACGCCAAACACACACGACATCACCAACACCCCACAAACCCGACATTACAACACCCTCCACACCCGACATCACCAACACCACACACACCAGACATCATCAACAACACACACACCCAACATCACCACTACCCCACACACCCGACATCACCCCTACCCCAAACACCCGACATCACCAACACCACACATACCAGAAATCACCAACAACCCACACACCAGACATCATCAACACCCCACACACACGACATCACCAACACCACACACACACGACATCACCAACACCCCACACACACGACATCACCAACACCACACACACACGACATCACCACCACCCCACACACCCGACATCACCACACCCCCACACACCCGACATCACCAACACCCCACACACCCGACATCACCACAACCCCACACACCCGACATCACCAACACCCCACACACCCGACACCACCCCCACCCCACACACCCGACATCACCAACACCCCACACACCCGACATCACCAACACCCCACACACCCGACATCACCACTACCCCACACACCAGACATCACCACTACCCCACACACCCGACATCACCAACACCCCACACACACGACATCACCACAACCCCACACGCACGACATCACCAACACCCCACACACCCAACATCACCACTACCCCACACACCAGACATCACCAACACCCCACACCCAAAACCCCACCACCAAATGGATCCAACACCGACCGCCACAAGTGAACCTAACACCCAGCACACCACAACCTCGCACATCATTGAAAATGCTTGCCCGGCTTACGCCCGTTGCCAACCCAGCACACTTGTGTGCGTGCGTGTATGTGTGTGTGTGTGGGGGGGGGCCTGACCACGTCTGTGTCGGTGCCTGACCACGTCTGTGTGCGTTCGAGTTTATATATGCGCACTACGTGTGTGTGATTGTGTGCGTTCTATTTGAACGTGCGCTCGCGTGAACCGGTATCTGTGTTTTTTCTTCAGTGCGTTGGCGAGTCTATATGTGCGTGAGTGTGTGTTTCAGTATGTGCACGTGTGTCCGTTGATTGAGCATGTGTGTGTGTATGTCTGCGAGTGAAATAATTCTTTGGGGAGTCTTTCATCAGCAGGCAACTTGGTACCATCGCACGCGGTCCTTAACGAAGACTCATGGGTGTTCTATGTGCTCAGGGATGCCATCAATTGTTTTTTTTTTTACCAACCCACCATGAAAAGAGAATCAAATGAATGATCCACCTTCATTCCGCATTTTAAAATAATAATAAAAATAATAATTCAGCTCGCTTTAGACGGCTGCACGATATCCAATCTGTCCACTCATTAATTCAATATGTTATTTTCAGATAGGCTTTGGATGATAAAAATTCGTCCATTGCCAAATGTTGTTTGAAATACGTCTGTCTTACCCCGCCCGCCCCCACCGCCACTTTCCCTAAAAGACCTTACAAGTCCCCAACCGCCCCCCCCCCTTTTTTTCCGATCATTGTTTTTTTTCTCTTTAATTCATTGTCACGAACTTCCTTGCTGCGACACATCCTTTGGCCGCCCACGGGTGTGTGCTGGGAACACGGGGGTGTACTGGGAACACGGGGGTGGAATGATCTATTTTGATTCTACACGTTTAAATTTTTAATGGTACGCGACACAACTGCGCATGATGTCACATCCTTTCAATATGGCCGCTTATAAATCATTTATGTGTGGATTGCGTGAACCATATGCAGACATCTCAATAGGGATGGAGAGTACGACCCAACCAGGAGTAAAGTCTATGTCAGGATCCGATGCTAGTAGCAGAAATGAAGAAGGGCACGCTGCGCAAGGCTGGGCATTGAGTGAGAGAATGCGAAATGTCAGAGAAGGGAAGAGGATGCACCACTTAAACCCCAGAGGAAAACGGCTCAAAGGCAGAACAAAGGCTTAGGTGGACGGGTGATGTGACGCCTCAAAGGCAGACCTAGGCTTAGGTGGAGGGATGATGTGACGCCCAAAGGCAGACCTAGGCTTAGGTGGAGGGATGTTGTGGAGCAGTACCTACAGCAGCTGGGAATACAAGCATAGAAAAGAAAAGCATCTGTTAGGTCTGAGAGGAAGGATGTGGTGAGGCAGGCCAAAGCCCTACATGGGGCTATATATAGCGGCACAAGGAAAGAGACCTACTCGCACATAATGTCCAGAGTCTTTTTAAACAGACATGAATCGCGTGGTCACTTTCACACAACCACTTCACTGAATTGAGTGCACTGAAATCAACACTACTATTTTCTAAAGAATTGATTGTAATCGAATCAACACTACTACTTTCTAAAGAATTGGGTGCAATTATATCAACACTACTACTTTCTAAGGAATTGGATGCAATTATATCAACACTACTACTTTATAAAGAATTGGGTGCAATGAAATCAACACTACTACTTTCTATCTAAAGAATTGTGTGCAATGAAATCAACACTACTACTTTCTAAAGAATTGAGTGCAATTACATCAACACTACTACTTTCTATCTAAAGAATTGAGTGCAATTATATCAACACTACTACTTTCTAAGGAATTGGATGCAATTATATCAACACTACTACTTTATAAAGAATTGGGTGCAATGAAATCAACACTACTACTTTCTATCTAAAGAATTGTGTGCAATGAAATCAACACTACTACTTTCTAAAGAATTGGGTGCAATGAAATCAACACTACTACTTCTATCTAAAGAATTTGGTGCAATGAAATCAACACTACTACTTTCTAGCTAAAGAATTGGGTGCAATGAAATCAACACTACTACTTTCTAGCTAAAGAATTGGGTCCAATTATATCAACACTACTACTTTCTAAAGAATTGGGTGCAATTTTATCAACACTGCTACTTTCTAAAGAATTGGGTGCAATTATATCAACACTACTACTTTCTAAAGAATTGGGTGCAGTTATATCAACACTACTACTTTCTAAAGAATTGGGTGCAATTATATCAACACTACTACTTTCGATCTAAAGAATTAGGTGCAATAAAATCAACACTACTACTTTCTATCTAAAGAATGTGATGCAATGAAATCAACACTACTACTTTCTAACTAAATAATTGAGTGCAATGAAATCAACACTACTACTTTCTATCTAAAGAATTGGGTGCAATTATATCAACACTACTACTTTCTAAAGAATTGGGTGCAATTATATCAACACTGCTACTTTCTAAAGAATTGGGTGCAATTGTATCAACACTTCTACTTTCTAAAGAATTGGGTGCAATTATATCAACACTACTACTTTCTAAAGGATTGGGTGCAATTATATCAACACTACTACTTTCTAAAGAATTGGGTGCAATTATATCAACACTACTACTTTCTATCTAAAGAATTGTGTGCAATGAAATCAACACTACTACTTTCTAAAGAATTGGGTGCAATTATATCAACACTGCTACTTTCTAAAGAATTGGGTGCAATTATATCAACACTACTACTTTCTAAAGAATTGGGTGCAAATATATCAACACTACTACTTTCTAAAGAATTGGGTGCAATGAGATCAACACTACTACTTTCTAAAGAATTGAGTGCAATTATATCAACACTACTACTTTCTAAAGAATTGGGTGCAATGAAATCAAACCTACTACTTTCTATCTAAAGAATTGGGTGCAATGAAATCAACACTACAACTTTATAACTAAAGAATTGTGTGCAATGAAATCAACACTACTACTTTCTATCTAAAGAATAGGGTGCAATTTATATCAACACTACTACTTTCTAAAGAATTGGGTGCAATTATATCAACACTGCTACTTTCTAAAGCATTGGGTGCAATTATATCAACATTACTACTTTCTAAAGAATTGGGTGCAATTATATCAACACTACTACTTTCTAAAGAATTGAGTGCAATTATATCAACACTACTACTTTCTAAAGAAATGGGTGCAATGAAATCAACAATACTACTTTCTATCTAAAGAATTGGGTGCAATGAAATCAACACTACTACTTTATAACTAAAGAATTGGGTGCAATGAAATCAACACTACTACTTTCTATCTAAAGAATTGGGTGCAATTTATATCAACACTACTACTTTCTAAAGAATTGGGTGCAATTATATCAACACTGCTACATTCTAAAGAATTGGGTGCAATTATATCAACACTACTACTTTCTAAAGTATTGTGTGCAATTATATCAACACTACTACTTTCTAAAGAATTGGGTGCAATGAAATCAACACTACTACTTTCTAAAGAATTGAGTGCAATTATATCAACACTACTACTTTCTAAAGAATGGGGTGCAATGAAATCAACACTACTACTTTCTAAAGAATTGAGTGCAATTATATCAACACTACTACTTTCTAAAGAATTGGGTGCCATGAAATCAACACTACTACTTTCTAAAAGAAATGGGTGCACTGATATCAACACTTCTACTTTCTAAAGAATTGGTTACAATTATATCAACACTACTACTTTCTAAAGAATTGGGTGCAATGATATCAACACTACTACTTTCTAAAGAATTGAATGCAATTATATCAACACTACTACTTTCTAAAGAATTGGGTGCAATGATATCAACACTTCTACTTTCTAAAGAATTGGGTGCCATTATATCAACACTTCTACTTTCTAAAGATTTGGGTGCAATGATATCAACACTTCTAGTTTCTAAAGAATTGGGTGCAATGATATCAACACTTCTACTTTCTAAAGAATTTGGTGCAATGATATCAACACTTCTACTTTCTAAAGAATTCGGTGCAATGATATCAACACTTCTACTTTCTAAAGAATTGGGATCAATTATATCAACACTACTACTTTCTAAAGAATTGACTTGTTGAGTCACTTTGCTTTTGTTTTTCTTCAAAATAAAATAACACAACTAGAAACATTGGTGCCCACGAGAAATAAAAAGAAATGTTTAAAAATTACAATGTAATGCTGAATACTTTTTTTTGAATGAGTTTTGGTTGGAAGCAAAGGCCAACACCAACTGTTTGCAGAACTAATCACGAATAACAAACAACCTTTTCAGTTTGCAAAACTTACCCCGAAAATATCAACGAACTTATGAAGTATTTTACTAAGCTGACTTCCAGCAGACGATTCTGGTCTCAGTGGATAATTATTGCCTGTCTTCAACATTACAATCCCTGACATGGTGGTGTGCAAGTATTGACTTTATATCCTTAATTAGTTGAATTTAAATCCTTAATATGTTGACTTTATATCCTTAATATGTTGACTTTATATCCTTAAAATGTTGACTTTATATCCTTAATATGATGACTTTATATCCTTAATATGTTGACTTTACATCCTTAATATGTTGACTTTACATCCTTAATATGTTGACTTTATATCCTTAATATGTTGACTTTATATCCTTAATATGTTGACTTTATATCCTTAAGATGTTGACTTTATATCCTTAATATGTTGACTTTATATCCTTAATATATTGACTTTACATCCTTCATATGTTGACTTTATATCCTTAATATGTTGACTTTATATCCTTAATATGTTGACTTTATATCATTAATATGTTGACTTTATATCCTTAATATGTTGACTTTATATCCTTAATATGTTGACTTTATATCATTAATATGTTGACTTTATATCATTAATATGTTGACTTATATAGGAATTATACAACTGAAATTATCATTAATATGTTGACTTTATATCATTAATATGTTGACTTTATATCCTTAATATGTTGACTTTATATCCTTAATATGTTGACTTTATATCCTTAATATGTTGACTTTATATCCTTAATATGTTGACTTGATATCCTTAATATGTTGACTTTATATCCTTAATATGTTGACTTTATATCCTTAATATATTGACTTTACATCCTTAATATGTTGACTTTACATCCTTAATATGTTGACTTTATATCCTTAATATGTTGACTTTATATCCTTAATATGTTGACTTTATATCCTTAAAATGTTGACTTTATATCCTTAATATGTTGACTTTATATCCTTAATATGTTGACTTTATATCCTTAATATGTTGACTTTATATCCTTAATATGTTGACTTTATATCATTAATATGTTGACTTTATATCATTAATATGTTGACTTTATATCCTTAATATGTTGACTTTATATCCTTAATATGTTGACTTTATATCCTTAATATGTTAACTTGATATCATTAATATGTTGACTTTATATCCTTAATATGTTGACTTTATATCCTTAATATGTTGACTTTACATCCTTAATATGTTGACTTTATATCCTTAATATGTTGACTTTATATCCTTAATATGTTGACTTTATATCCTTAATATGTTGACTTTATATCATTAATATGTTGACTTTATATCCTTACTATGTTGACTTTATATCCTTAATATGTTGACTTTATATCCTTAATATGTTGACTTTATATCCTTAATATGTTGACTTTATATCCTTAATATGTTGACTTTATATCCTTAATATGTTGACTTTATATCCTTAATATGTTGACTTTATATCCTTAATATGTTGACTTTATATCCTTAATATGTTGACTTTATATCCTTAAAATGTTGACTTTATATCCTTAATATGTTGACTTTATATCCTTAATATGTTGACTTTATATCCTTAATATGTTGACTTTATATCCTTAATATGTTGACTTTATATCCTTAATATGTTGACTTTATATCCTTAATATGTTGACTTTATATCCTTAATATGTTGACTTTATATCCTTAAGATGTTGACATTATATCCTTAAGATGTTGACTTTAAATCCTTAATATGTTGACTCTATATCCTTAATATGTTGACTTTATATCCTTAATATGTTGACTTTATATCCTTAATATATTTACTTTACATCCTTAATATGTTGACTTTATATCCTTAATATGTTGACTTTATATCCTTAATTTGTTGACTTTATATCCTTAATATGTTGACTTTATATCCTTAAAATGTTGACTTTATATCCTTAATATGTTGACTTTATATCCTTAATATGTTGACTTTAAATCCTTAATATGTTGACTTTATATCCTTAATATGTTGACTTTATATCCTTAATATGTTGACTTTATATCCTTAAGATGTTGACTTTATATCCTTAATATGTTGACTTTATATCCTTAATATATTGACTTTACATCCTTAATATGTTGACTTTATATCCTTAATATGTTTACTTTATATCCTTAAAATGTTGACTTTATATCCTTAATATGTTGACTTTATATCCTTAATATGTTGACTTTATATCCTTAATATGTTGACTTTATATCCTTAATATGTTGACTTTATATCATTAATATGTTGACTTTATATCATTAATATGTTGACTTTATATCCTTAATATGTTGAGTTTATATCCTCAATATGTTGACTTTATATCCTTAATATGTTGACTTTATATCATTAATATGTTGACTTTATATCCTTAATATGTTGACTTTATATCCTTAATATGTTGACTTTATATCCTTAATATGTTGACTTTATATCCTTAATATGTTGACTTTATATCCTTAATATGTTGACTTTA
>CAXITT010000313.1:756672-768071 GCA_964033795.1 Lymnaea stagnalis | reverse complement strand
AAAAAAAAAACAATAACAAAACTCGCATTTGAAAACATTAAACAAATGATCTAAAATGTCCCCCGGGAAAAAGGGGGGGGGGGTCCTTAACAGTGAAAACGAATATCTTTTTCGAAATAATAGGCTTACACACATACACATATACTGGCATCGTATATAGATATCACTTTATATCTTGTCGCCTCAAAAATCATAACATGGCCTTTCCCCCCCCCCCCCCCCACCCCTGTTCAAACACTACTTGGCCAGTCGGACTTCGGCCTCCTTTGCACGGCATTGGGCAATAATCCTTTACCCGAGTATTGCAATAATTCATCCAATGTGTTTGACAATGTGCTGGCTGCACTTGGATTTCTGGCATTCTTTGAAAACTGTCTTTCCTTTTCTCCATTTTAAAAAAGAAAAAAAAAAGAAACACGAAATATGACGTCATAAGAACTCGGCGTCATCATAACGTGTCGTGCTCTTGTGACGTAGGTGGGCCGATGAGTTGTGCAAGACTCAGATGTTTTATGACGAGTTGGTATGGATGTTTAGACATCGACTTTATTGGCTACGTTCATTTTTTTTTCTTTTTTTTTTTTTTTTTTTTTGTTGTAAAACAGAGTAGCGTGCCCGTGGTTGCCCCCTACTTTTACCAATTTTGGGTTGGTTTCAAAACCATTTTTTTTTCCTAAACTCGATTCAAGCAAGTTTAATATGTTGACTTTATATCCTTAATATGTTGACTTTATATCCTTAATATGTTAACTTGATATCATTAATATGTTGACTTTATATCCTTAATATGTTGACTTTATATCCTTAATATGTTGACTTTACATCCTTAATATGTTGACTTTATATCCTTAATATGTTGACTTTATATCCTTAATATGTTGACTTTATATCCTTAATATGTTGACTTTATATCATTAATATGTTGACTTTATATCCTTACTATGTTGACTTTATATCCTTAATATGTTGACTTTATATCCTTAATATGTTGACTTTATATCCTTAATATGTTGACTTTATATCCTTAATATGTTGACTTTATATCCTTAATATGTTGACTTTATATCCTTAATATGTTGACTTTAATCCTTAATATGTTGACTTTATATCATTAATATGTTGACTTTATATCCTTAATATGTTGACTTTATATCCTTAATATGATGACTTTATATCCTTAATATGTTGACTTTACATCCTTAATATGTTGACTTTACATCCTTAATATGTTGACTTTATATCCTTAATATGTTGACTTTATATCCTTAAGATGTTGACTTTATATCCTTAATATGTTGACTTTATATCCTTAATATATTGACTTTACATCCTTAATATGTTGACTTTATATCCTTAATATGTTGACTTTATATCCTTAATATGTTGACTTTATATCCTTAATATGTTGACTTTATATCCTTAATATGTTGACTTTATATCCTTAATATGTTGACTTTATATCCTTAATATGTTGACTTTATATCCTTAATATGTTGACTTTATATCCTTAATATGTTGACTTTATATCCTTAATATGTTGACTTTATATCCTTAATATGTTGACTTTATATCCTTAATATGTTGACTTTATATCCTTAATATGTTGACTTTATATCCTTAATATGTTGACTTTATATCCTTAATATGTTGACTTTATATCCTTAATATGTTGACTTTATATCCTTAATATGTTGACTTTATATCCTTAATATGTTGACTTTATATCCTTAATATGTTGACTTTATATCCTTAATATGTTGACTTTATATCCTTAATATGTTGACTTTATATCCTTAATATGTTGACTTTATATCCTTAATATGTTGACTTTATATCCTTAATATGTTGACTTTATATCCTTAATATGTTGACTTTATATCCTTAATATGTTGACTTTATATCCTTAATATGTTGACTTTATATCCTTAATATGTTGACTTTATATCCTTAATATGTTGACTTTATATCCTTAATATGTTGACTTTATATCCTTAATATGTTGACTTTATATCCTTAATATGTTGACTTTATATCCTTAATATGTTGACTTTATATCCTTAATATGTTGACTTTATATCCTTAATATGTTGACTTTATATCCTTAATATGTTGACTTTATATCCTTAATATGTTGACTTTATATCCTTAATATGTTGACTTTATATCCTTAATATGTTGACTTTATATCCTTAATATGTTGACTTTATATCCTTAATATATTGACTTTACATCCTTCATATGTTGACTTTATATCCTTAATATGTTGACTTTATATCCTTAATATGTTGACTTTATATCATTAATATGTTGACTTTATATCCTTAATATGTTGACTTTATATCCTTAATATGTTGACTTTATATCCTTAATATGTTGACTTTATATCCTTAATATGTTGACTTGATATCCTTAATATGTTGACTTTATATCCTTAATATGTTGACTTTATATCCTTAATATGATGACTTTATATCCTTAATATGTTGACTTTACATCCTTAATATGTTGACTTTACATCCTTAATATGTTGACTTTATATCCTCAATATGTTGACTTTATATCCTTAATATGTTGACTTATATCCTTAATATGTTGACTTTATATCTTTAATATGTTGACTTTATATCCTTAATATGTTGACTTTAGTTTTAAGATTTCAGGAAAGCGCTAAATGAAATAGGCTTGCATTTTTTTTTTAAATTGACATCTTCATTGTGTAAATGTTGTACTCTTTTTTAGCCGTGAGGCTAGTTACATAGCCGCGAGGCTAGTTACACAGCCGTGAGGCTAGTTACACAGCAGTGAGGCTAGTTACACAGCCGTGGGGCTAGTTACACAGCCGTGAGGCTAGTTACACAACCGTGAGACTAGTTACACAGCCGTGTTGCTAGTTACACAGCCGTGAGGCTAGTTACACAGCCGTGAGGCTAGTTACACAGCCGCGGGGCTAGTTAAACAGCCGTGGGGCTAGTTACACAGCCGTGAGGCTAGTTAACAACCGTTGGGCTAGTTACACAGCCGTGAGGCTAGTTACACAGCCGCGGGGCTAGTTAAACAGCCGTGGGGCTAGTTACACAGCCGTGAGGCTAGTTAACAGCCGTTGGGCTAGTTACACAGCCGTGAGGCTAGTTACATAGCAATGGGGCTAGTTACACAGCCGTGAGGCTAGTTTTAGTTAAACCGCCGTGGGGCTAGTTACACAGCCGTGGGGCTAGTTAACAGCCGTTGGGCTAGTTACACAGCCGTGGGGCTAGTTACATAGCAATGGGGCTAGTTACACAGCCGTGAGGCTAGTTACACAGCCGTGAGGCTAGTTACACACCCGTGAGGCTAGTTACACAGCCGCGGGGCTAGTTACACAGCCATGATGCTAGTTACACAGCCGTGAGGCTAGTTACACAGCCGTGAGGCTAGTTACACAGCCGTGAGGCTAGTTACACAGCCGTGAGGCTAGTTACACAGCCGTGAGGCTAGTTACACAGCCGCGGGGCTAGTTAAACAGCCGTGGGGCTAGTTACACAGCCATGAGGCTAGTTACATAGCCGTGGGGCTAGTTACACAGCCGTGAGGCTAGTTACACAGCCGTGAGGCTAGTTACACAGCCGTGGGGCTAGTTACACAGCCGTGATGCTAGTTACACAGCCGTTAGGCTAGTTTACAGAGCCGTTATGCTAGTTTACAGAGCCGTTAGGCTAGTTTACAGAGCCGTTAGGCTAGTTTACAGAGCCGTTAGGCTAGTTACATAGCCGTGAGGCTATTTACACAGCTATGGATAGTTACACAGCCGTGAGGCTAGTTACACAGCCGTGAGGCTAGTTACACAGCTATGGATAGTTACACAGCCGAGAGACTAGTTACACAGCCGTGAGGCTAGTTACACAGCTATGGATAGTTACACAGCCGAGAGACTAGTTACACAGTCGTGAGACTAGTTACACAGCCGTGAGAGTAGTTACACAGCCGAGGCTAGCCAGACATCCGTGAGGCTAATTAGACGGCTATAAAATGACACGTGCCTAATTTAAATCAATAAAAATGTTATCATTAATCTTTTGTGGCTAAACTTTTAAAAACAAACCAATAAAAAAAAAACAATAACAAAACTCGCATTTGAAAACATTAAACAAATGATCTAAAATGTCCCCCGGGAAAAAGGGGGGGGGGTCCTTAACAGTGAAAACGAATATCTTTTTCGAAATAATAGGCTTACACACATACACATATACTGGCATCGTATATAGATATCACTTTATATCTTGTCGCCTCAAAAATCATAACATGGCCTTTCCACCCCCCCACCCCACCCCTGTTCAAACACTACTTGGCCAGTCGGACTTCGGCCTCCTTTGCACGGCATTGGGCAATAATCCTTTACCCGAGTATTGCAATAATTCATCCAATGTGTTTGACAATGTGCTGGCTGCACTTGGATTTCTGGCATTCTTTGANTTTTTTTTTTTTTGTTTTTTTTTGCATTTGAAATTATACTTTTTCAAATATATTTTTTTGTTTTGTTTTTTTTTTGTTTCTTTTTTTTTTTTTTTTTTTTTTTTTTTTTTTTTTTTTTGTTGTAAAACAGAGTAGCGTGCCCGTGGTTGCCACCTACTTTTACCAATTATGGGTTGGTTTCAAAACCATTTTTTTTTCCTAAACTCGATTCAAGCAAGTTAAGTAGGGTTAATCAAAACAGACCCAATAATATAGTTGTTTTTTTTTTAAATAATAGTTATACTTTTGGCTGCGACTATTCGCACCCGGGTACCAGAAGTAAGAGGTTGGGATTCAAAAAACTATTTAAAATATTATTGCTGGTTTTGTAAGACAAAATGAGGTATCAAATGAAAGATAATTGAATGAACTGTATGTTTGTAAACTTACTTCTTCAGTTTAACTAAAATAAACTACCAAAAAATGACATCCGAAGAGCATTTAGTCAAAATGGACCCGGGCACGCAGCGCCGCCATTCGCACCCGGGACTTACGTAACGGTTTTGTCAAACGCCATTTTCCAGGAAGTGAAATCCCCTCATCAAATGCTGTGCACAACTTTCTCCGTTGAGGACTAGGGGCAGCTGTTATCAGGCGTATCCGGAAATTTGATCGAAAGAAATTTGGTCGACGGTAAATTGATCGACGGTAATTTGATCGAACGGAAATATGGTCGAAACTTTTTTTTCCGTTTTTACGTTTAAATTTTGCTTCAAATGTCTTTTTGGACGTATTATTTTGTTTTACTATATAGTATAGTGCGTTCAAAAAGAGATTTGACGAAAATCTTAACGTGTGAACTGAAAAAAAGATTCTACCAAATTTCCGGTCGATCAAATTACCGTCGATCAATTTACCGTCGACGAAATTTCTTTCGATCAAATTTCCGGTGACCGTTATCAGTTGGCAAGTTAGAGATATTCTGGCAAGTTTGCCGGGCTTATGTCACTAACACAAAGCTGTACGAAACACGCGGTAAGTGTTACGTCGGCGAGATAAGGAGATTGTCACGTAGTGTAAGATACGTCCTCAAGCAAAACATTTTCTCCATTATTTCAAGTAATCTATGTCCTGTCATATTGCTCTTCAACGTGGATCCGTGGAAAATATGACTTTTTTCAACATAGAAAATAAGACATTTTTTTCGATATAGAAAATATTATTTATTTTCAATACAGAAAATTTGACCAGTTTTCAATATAGAAAATATGACTAGTTTTCAATTTGGAAAATATTACTTGTTTCCAATATAGAAAATATTACTTATTTTCAATATAGAAAATGTGACTTATTTTCAATACAGAAAATTTGACTAGTTTTCAATATAGAAAATATGACTTGTTTTCAATATAGAAAATACGACTTTTTTCAAAATAGAAAATATTACTTATTATCAATACAGAAAATTTTACTAGTTTTCAATGCAGAATATAAGACTTGTTTTCAATATAGTTAATATTACTCGTTTTCGTTCTAGAAAATATGACTCGTTTTCAATATAGAAAATATTATTTCCTGTCAGTGGCGTAGCTAGGGATTTGGGGGCCCGGGGTATGGCCTCTTTAGGGGCCCCTGCATTTTGGCATTCGACATTATTTAATGTTAAAAAAACATCGGACACTCCTTTGGGGCCCCCCCTCAAGTAGACCCGGGGGGACTTTCGAATTTAGACCCCCCTTCCCTCTCCCCTAGCTACGCCACTGTTTGTTGTTATGTAGGACGTGTTTGCGTCACACTTTCCCCGTGCCGTGAACTCTGTTTGACCCCAAATTAGATTGCGTTCGTATTGGGCGTGGCCTATTTCTTTAATCTTTGTTTACCACAAAACAATCTATCGCCTGTATGTCTTGACTCGAATGAGCTACAAATTTGTGGTAAATTATAGAAATTTGGAGAAGTTTCGAGTCACGACTACAATGTATAGTCTGCCACCCGCATCTTCTTAGAAACAGGCGGTACCCATATATAAAGCCGGGGAACTGAAAGACGGGAGAGAGATTGATTGAGAGATAGCATTCTCTTCACGAGATAAGTGTATTATTGTGTGTACTCATATTGTTTTATTCGCATTCATCATTGTACTTTATTAATTTGCATATTGTACTTACTGTGTACCGGTACAAGACATTTCATATTATGTAAGTTGATGATTGTAAATAAATTTTTTTGGTTTTGTAAATTATATTAATACTTTAATAAATCTTATTAATTGTACTAGTGCTGTTTTGGGTGTCGTATTTTTGCTATTGTATTTCTCTATAGTATCATTTTGTTATGCACTGTTTTAATGAGCCATACAATTAAAATAAGACATTAAGTTCTCACAATGGAAGGCAAAAAGGGACAGTCAGCATTGGTGGCAGAACAATTACCAACCTACGCTTTGCGAACGACATAGACGAATTGGCTGGGAATGAAGAAGCGCTAGCCAACCTGGTAAGGCGTCTCGACAAGACCTCGTCGTCCTGTGGCATGCTACTCAGTGCCAAAAAGACAAAACTGATGACAAATAACACCACAGGCATCACCACTGAAATTAAGGTCAGGGAGGAAAGACTAGAGACTGTAGGCCGCTTCAAATACCTAGGAGCAATAGTCTCAGAAGAAGGCCCCAAGCCCGAACTGATGTACATGATTGTGCAGACTACAACAGCACTAGAGAGGCTCAAGAAAATATGGAATGACAAAAATCTAGCCCCCAGCACCAGAATCAGACTGATGCGCTTAATAGTCTTCTCCTGTATGCCTGCGAATCCTGGACATTAACAGCCGATCTTTAAAGGAAAATAAAGGCGATGGAGATGAGATGCTTCAGAAGCATTTTTGGCATCTGCTATAGGGACCATAATATCTCCAATGATACAGTGAAAGAAAGGGTTCGCCAGGCTATTGGGGGAGTACGATGACCTACTGGTGACTGAAAAAACGCAAACTACAATGGTACGGCCACGTTACAAGGAAACAAGGGCTTGCCAAAAATATATTGCAGGGTATCACAAGAGGAGGGAGAAGAAGAGGAAGACAAAGAAAATTATGGGAGGGTAACATCAAAGAATAGACAGGACTAACACTGGGCGATGCTGTGCGTAGTGCAGAAGACAGAGACGAATGGAGGGGGATTGTTCACATGTCATCTGTGGCACCCCAACGGTCCAATGACTAAGGGACATGATGATGATGATGATGATGTCGAATAGAAGGCAGTGCGTAACACTTGTTTTAAGTATTTTTAAATTAGCCCCTTGTGATTCATGTTTCATTAGTTCATAATTATTACCCCCCCCCCAAAATCAACAACACACACACACAATATTTATTCTCCTATTTTTCTCCTCCACCTTTGCCCCGTAAAAAAATTAAGCTTTTACAAATGTAATCTAGAAAGTAAACATGCCTTAAAAAAAATATTTGTTTTTTTCCCCTTTAAAGACAGACAATACTTTATATTTAATTTAAATATGGTCCCCTTAAAAACAGCTTTACGTCTCAAACAAACAACTTTATGTCTCACACAAACAGCTTTATGTCTGGCTTGGCATAAATGACAATTAGGAGTTTGACGTCATCCATGCTAGATAATGTTGTTTTTGTTTTTTTCATGAAAGGGTAAAACTTTGTCAACGATCATAACTGGGTTAAATCATTCAAATGGGTTAGATCGGTAAAATTTGATCTTCCTGCGCAGTATCGTCCATTTTTTACGGAAGTCCCTAATTAACATAACTGTCGTTCACGTTTAGCCATGTGCGTCACACGGAGCTAGTTGCCAGCATCAAATTAATGACGTCACTTCCGATCCACCAACCGCTTAACGCAGTCATGTCACGGTGCTGTCACGGCCGGTAAAAAAACAAACAAAACAAAAACAAGTTGATGTTGTTCCCCCGTGACGTTGTGACTTTGTGATGTAGACTTGAACACCGAACTTCCGGTGTGTTGTTGTGCTCAAATTATTCTAGCAAAGGACTCTTCGTTCTGGGCCGCAGAAATTTTTTTACAATTTTCCAAACGCCTCCATCGAAAGACGAAGAAGCACGAAGGATTTATTGACGATAAACTAATCATTGACAAACCAACATGTGTGGACAAAGACAAAGATGGGAGCATTGTTTGTTTGTTTTTTTTATTTGAATGTTCAAATGTGAAGTTAAGGGTCAAAGTTCAAAGCCTAAAGAAACTGGAAGTGAGACGCCAACTTATAGATGCTGAGATCAGGGAGGCGTTCCTTAAATTCCGATAGCTTTTTCTTTTTAAATGTGGCATTGAGTCATAAGTCAAATTTATTAAGTCATAAGTCAAGGTCATTGATTCATAAGTCAAATTTATTAAGTCATAAGTCAAAGTCATTGAGTCATAAGTCAAATTTATTAAGTCATAAGTCAAGGTCATTGATTCATAAGTCACAGTCATTAGGTCATAAGTCAAAGTCATTGATTCATAAGTCAAAGTCAGATTTGTCATTATTCCCACGACTCCGAAGATTTTATTTTTCCCTTTTACGATTTACTTGACATTTTCTCTAACATAAACAAAACAAACAAAAAAAAAAACCAAAAAAAAGATTTTCAGAAAAATTCATCTTGTCATGCTAAAACACCCACTTCTCAAAGAAAATACCAGTGCTCGTAAGTCGTCTGAGATCTGTGTCGTCTCTCAAGGTGATTTTTGCTCATACGTTGGGCGGGGCAAGACAAAAACCACCCAAATACCAACATGTTTATTTACAAGCAGTCCTTAGCCTCGTCGTGGACGCTTTTCTGACCTATGATGACCTTTTGGGCCCACAACTGTCAACATCGAGGTTTAGATCTGATCAAAGGACCGCCGTGTACCGGAAGCGAGGAGTCGGCCATGGAGTTCAAGACTCCATCTAAAATGTATTCGAATACAGCACCACTGCAAATCAGTATTGAAACAATAATACATTTCAGAGTGTCATGTTCTCGCCTGAATATAACCGATGATATCGTGGTACTCTTACTAGGTGCTGTCGTGGCATCAATGATACTCTAATACAGCGGTTCTCAACCTGTGGGTCGTGACCCCTTTGGGGGTAGAACGACCCTTACACAGGGGTCGGTTAAGACCATCGTAGAACACATATTTATGAAGTAGCAACGAAAATAATTTTATGTTTCTGGGTCACCACAATACGAGGGAATGTACGTAAGGGTCACGGCATTAGAAAGGCTGAGAACCCCTGCTCTAATGATTTTATTGCGTACGACTCTGGTCACTATGTACAAATGACCTATTCCGCGACCGTCTGCCTCATGGGGCCTTGACCTTTTGGGATATAGGGCCTTGACATTTTGGGATAGATCTTCGGTGAAGGACATTTTCTACCAAAGAGGTAAACTTATTGTTACCAATTTTGTGTCCATTACTTTCTCGTTTTTCTCTGTTGTAAATTAAATCCTGTCCACCAGATTAGGTAACATTCAATTTTATTGAACTTTGTGTACACACCATCATCTATAGCTAAACACTGTCTTTTAAACACTCAATACATTTAAACATTCACAGCATCAGCTATATTTGAACATTGTCTTTTAAACACTCAACACACTTAAACAATCACAGCGTCAGCTATAGCTGAACACTGTCTTTTAAACACTCAACACATTTAAACAATCACAGCATCAGCTATAGCTGAGCACTGTCTTTTAAACACTCAACACATTTAAACAATCACGGCATCAGCTATAGCTGAACACTGTCTTTTAAACACTCAACACATTTAAACATTTTACACGTTTACGCCAGCTTCCGTAACTTAAGTTCTAAAGCGGCTTTACGTGTTGAAACTTAACATTTTAAAAATAAAACAATGTTTTTAAAGTAAGAAGCGCATAGCCACTACTGATGCTAGAATCTATGATCTTATAATAAAGTTTTTTTTTTTTTTTTAATTCATAACATTTTGGGGGGGGGGGGGATGGGAAGAGGGGCTTCTTCAATATTTTGAGGACATCTGCTATTTACTCAGAAACATAATAATTTGTAAATCTAATTGTCGTGTCTCCTAGAGTTTGCATTGGGAGGGCTTCTTCAAAATGTTGAGGACATCTGCTCTATGCTCGGATGCAGAATAATTTTAGAACTAATTGTTTGTCTTTTTGTGGTAGCATTTGAGGTTGTTATTCAGCTGTTCTCAAACTTTGAATCGGTTTTGAAAATGTGTTGTTGTTTTAAGTGAATGCCATGCCTTGAAATTAAAAGTCACGCTTACGTGATCAAAGAGAACCGGACACTACAAAACAAAAAAAAATATTAAAAAATAGGATCCAATAAGCTTTTTAAACTTTGTTTAGATGTAATGTCCAACCTTCACACTTCCAGACAAACTCTCATCAATTCACCTCATTAAATGTTAACATTTTTTTTTTTTTTAAGACGGGTGTGTGCTTAGATTTACAGTGTCTATTAGAGGCCGAACGAATTTCGGTTTCGGCTCCGGAACGAAAGATTTAACTTTTGGTTTATTTTCGGTTTCGGCCGAAAGTGGATGACGCTTTTGGTCCTTTACCCGGGGTCAGACTGTCACTCTTGCTGTCAGACTGTCACTCTTGCCGTCAGACTGTCACTCTTGCCGTCGGACTGCCGGAAATCTGATATTCTTTTTTTTCGCGACGTCTTGCTGTTATCTATGTTTCAAGACTAATCCTCAGCGAATACTGCCCATAGCTGTATGAAGACCTACTTGTCCAATATTTACAAAAATAGCATTTCATTTAGGCTTTGGGAAATGTGAATAGTTTTGTGGAACAACATTTTTAAAAAAAATGTGAATGGTAATTCTTATTATTTTTTTTTTTTTTTTTTTTATAAACAAAATTTGGGAAAACTAGTTTTTTTTATTTTATTTACTTGTATTAATCATTTTTAATAGGTGAGACTCTGTGAACAAT